>JASGCC010003032.1:0-25587 GCA_030067915.1 Hydractinia echinata | reverse complement strand
TCTTCGTTCATCAAAAATGAAAATATTTTTGAAAACTACAAGTCTCATGGGTTTTAGTGGTGAAAAAATAATTTTAAAAATCGTTCGGGAAATGAGTTTACCTGCTTACTTTCTTTGTATACATTCGACTATACGGGCCGATCCGGGATTTACGGGAAATCGCGGGTTTTCGGTTGCCGGCGATTAAACTGCTTTCATTCGGCGTCTCATCAAAAATGAAAATATTTTTGAAAACTACAAGTCTCATGGGTTTTAGTGGTGAAAAAATAATTTTAAAAATCGTTCGGGAAATGAGTTTACTCCCTGCTTACTTTCTTTGTATACATTCGACTATACGGGATTTACGGGAAATCGCGGGTTTTCGGTTGCCGGCGATTAAACTGCTTTCATTCGGCGTCTCATCAAAAATGAAAATATTTTTGAAAACTACAAGTCTCATGGGTTTTAGTGGTGAAAAAATAATTTTAAAAATCGTTCGGGAAATGAGTTTACTCCCTGCTACTTTCTTTGTATACATTCGACTATACGGGCCGACCGGGATTTACGGGAAATCGCGGGTTTTCGGTTGCCGGCGATTAAACTGCTTTCATTCGGCGTCTCATCAAAAATGAAAATATTTTTGAAAACTACAAGTCTCATGGGTTTTAGTGGTGAAAAAATAATTTTAAAAATCGTTCGGGAAATGAGTTTACTCCCTGCTTACTTTCTTTGTATACATTCGACTATACCGGGATTTACGGGAAATCGCGGGTTTTCGGTTGCCGGCGATTAAACTGCTTTCATTCGGCGTCTCATCAAAAATGAAAATTTTTTGAAAACTACAAGTCTCATGGGTTTTAGTGGTGAAAAAATAATTTTAAAAATCGTTCGGGAAATGAGTTTACTCCCTGCTTACTTTCTTTGTATACATTCGACTATACGGGCCGACCGGATTTACGGGAAATCGCGGGTTTTCGGTTGCCGGCGATTAAACTGCTTTCATTCGGCGTCTCATCAAAAATGAAAATATTTTTGAAAACTACAAGTCTCATGGGTTTTAGTGGTGAAAAAATAATTTTAAAAATCGTTCGGGAAATGAGTTTACTCCCTGCTTACTTTCTTTGTATACATTCGACTATACGGGCCGACGGGATTTACGGGAAATCGCGGGTTTTCGGTTGCCGGCGATTAAACTGCTTTCATTCGGCGTCTCATCAAAAATGAAAATATTTTTGAAAACTACAAGTCTCATGGGTTTTAGTGGTGAAAAAATAATTTTAAAAATCGTTCGGGAAATGAGTTTACTCCCTGCTTACTTTCTTTGTATACATTCGACTATACGGGATTTACGGGAAATCGCGAGTTTTCGGTTGCCGGCGATTAAACTGCTTTCATTTGGCATCTCATCAAAAATTAAAATATTTTTGAAAACTACAAGTCTCATGGGTTTTAGTGGTGAAAAAATAATTTTAAAAATCGTTCGGGAAATGAGTTTACTCCCTGCTTACTTTCTTTGTATACATTCGACTATACGGGCCGATCCCGGGATTTACGGGAAATCGCGGGTTTTCGGTTGCCGGCGATTAAACTGCTTTCATTCGGCGTCTCATCAAAAATGAAAATATTTTTGAAAACTACAAGTCTCATGGGTTTTAGTGGTGAAAAAATAATTTTAAAAATCGTTCGGGAAATGAGTTTACTCCCTGCTTACTTTCTTTGTATACATTCGACTATACGGGATTTACGGGAAATCGCGGGTTTTCGGTTGCCGGCGATTAAACTGCTTTCATTCGGCGTCTCATCAAAAATGAAAATATTTTTGAAAACTACAAGTCTCATGGGTTTTAGTGGTGAAAAAATAATTTTAAAAATCGTTCGGGAAATGAGTTTACTCCCTGCTTACTTTCTTTGTATACATTCGACTATACCCGGGATTTACGGGAAATCGCGGGTTTTCGGTTGCCGGCGATTAAACTGCTTTCATTCGGCGTCTCATCAAAAATGAAAATATTTTTGAAAACTACAAGTCTCATGGGTTTTAGTGGTGAAAAAATAATTTTAAAAATCGTTCGGGAAATGAGTTTACTCCCTGCTTACTTTCTTTGTATACATTCGACTATACGGCCGATCCGGGATTTACGGGAAATCGCGGGTTTTCGGTTGCCGGCGATTAAACTGCTTTCATTCGGCGTCTCATCAAAAATGAAAATATTTTTGAAAACTACAAGTCTCATGGGTTTTAGTGGTGAAAAAATAATTTTAAAAATCGTTCGGGAAATGAGTTTACTCCCTGCTTACTTTCTTTGTATACATTCAATTATACGGGATTTTTGAAAACTACAAGTCTCATGGGTTTTAGTGGTGAAAAAATAATTTTAAAAATCGTTCGGGAAATGAGTTTACTCCCTGCTTACTTTCTTTGTATACATTCGACTATACGGGATTTACGGGAAATCGCGGGTTTTCGGTTGCCGGCGATTAAACTGCTTTCATTCGGCGTCTCATCAAAAATGAAAATATTTTTGAAAACTACAAGTCTCATGGGTTTTAGTGGTGAAAAAATAATTTTAAAAATCGTTCGGGAAATGAGTTTACTCCCTGCTTACTTTCTTTGTATACATTCGACTATACGGGCCGACGGGATTTACGGGAAATCGCGGGTTTTCGGTTGCCGGCGATTAAACTGCTTTCATTCGGCGTCTCATCAAAAATGAAAATATTTTTGAAAACTACAAGTCTCATGGGTTTTAGTGGTGAAAAAATAATTTTAAAAATCGTTCGGGAAATGAGTTTACTCCCTGCTTACTTTCTTTGTATACATTCGACTACGGGCCGACGGGATTTACGGGAAATCGCGGGTTTTCGGTTGCCGGCGATTAAACTGCTTTCATTCGGCGTCTCATCAAAAATGAAAATATTTTTGAAAACTACAAGTCTCATGGGTTTTAGTGGTGAAAAAATAATTTTAAAAATCGTTCGGGAAATGAGTTTACCCTGCTTACTTTCTTTGTATACATTCGACTATACGGGGATTTACGGGAAATCGCGGGTTTTCGGTTGCCGGCGATTAAACTGCTTTCATTCGGCGTCTCATCAAAAATGAAAATATTTTTGAAAACTACAAGTCTCATGGGTTTTAGTGGTGAAAAAATAATTTTAAAAATCGTTCGGGAAATGAGTTTACTCCCTGCTTACTTTCTTTGTATACATTCGACTATACGGGATTTACGGGAAATCGCGGGTTTTCGGTTGCCGGCGATTAAACTGCTTTCATTCGGCGTCTCATCAAAAATGAAAATATTTTTGAAAACTACAAGTCTCATGGGTTTTAGTGGTGAAAAAATAATTTTAAAAATCGTTCGGGAAATGAGTTTACTCCCTGCTTACTTTCTTTGTATACATTCGACTATACGGGCCGAGGATTTACGGGAAATCGCGGGTTTTCGGTTGCCGGCGATTAAACTGCTTTCATTCGGCGTCTCATCAAAAATGAAAATTTTTGAAAACTACAAGTCTCATGGGTTTTAGTGGTGAAAAAATAATTTTAAAAATCGTTCGGGAAATGAGTTTACTCCCTGCTTACTTTCTTTGTATACATTCGACTATACGGGCCGATCCGGATTTACGGGAAATCGCGGGTTTTCGGTTGCCGGCGATTAAACTGCTTTCATTCGGCGTCTCATCAAAAATGAAAATATTTTTGAAAACTACAAGTCTCATGGGTTTTAGTGGTGAAAAAATAATTTTAAAAATCGTTCGGGAAATGAGTTTACTCCCTGCTTACTTTCTTTGTATACATTCGACTATACGGGCCGACGGGATTTACGGGAAATCGCGGGTTTTCGGTTGCCGGCGATTAAACTGCTTTCATTCGGCGTCTCATCAAAAATGAAAATATTTTTGAAAACTACAAGTCTCATGGGTTTTAGTGGTGAAAAAATAATTTTAAAAATCGTTCGGGAAATGAGTTTACTCCCTGCTTACTTTCTTTGTATACATTCGACTATACGGGCCGACCGGGATTTACGGGAAATCGCGGGTTTTCGGTTGCCGGCGATTAAACTGCTTTCATTCGGCGTCTCATCAAAAATGAAAATATTTTTGAAAACTACAAGTCTCATGGGTTTTAGTGGTGAAAAAATAATTTTAAAAATCGTTCGGGAAATGAGTTTACTCCCTGCTTACTTTCTTTGTATACATTCGACTAACGGGCCGCCGGGATTTACGGGAAATCGCGGGTTTTCGGTTGCCGGCGATTAAACTGCTTTCATTCGGCGTCTCATCAAAAATGAAAATATTTTTGAAAACTACAAGTCTCATGGGTTTTAGTGGTGAAAAAATAATTTTAAAAATCGTTCGGGAAATGAGTTTACTCCCTGCTTACTTTCTTTGTATACATTCGACTATACGGCCGAGGATTTACGGGAAATCGCGGGTTTTCGGTTGCCGGCGATTAAACTGCTTTCATTCGGCGTCTCATCAAAAATGAAAATATTTTTGAAAACTACAAGTCTCATGGGTTTTAGTGGTGAAAAAATAATTTTAAAAATCGTTCGGGAAATGAGTTTACTCCCTGCTTACTTTCTTTGTATACATTCGACTATACGGGATTTACGGGAAATCGCGGGTTTTCGGTTGCCGGCGATTAAACTGCTTTCATTCGGCGTCTCATCAAAAATGAAAATATTTTTGAAAACTACAAGTCTCATGGGTTTTAGTGGTGAAAAAATAATTTTAAAAATCGTTCGGGAAATGAGTTTACTCCCTGCTTACTTTCTTTGTATACATTCGACTATACGGGCCGTGTCCGGGATTTACGGGAAATCGCGGGTTTTCGGTTGCCGGCGATTAAACTGCTTTCATTCGGCGTCTCATCAAAAATGAAAATATTTTTGAAAACTACAAGTCTCATGGGTTTTAGTGGTGAAAAAATAATTTTAAAAATCGTTCGGGAAATGAGTTTACTCCCTGCTTACTTTCTTTGTATACATTCGACTATACGGCCGAGGGATTTACGGGAAATCGCGGGTTTTCGGTTGCCGGCGATTAAACTGCTTTCATTCGGCGTCTCATCAAAAATGAAAATATTTTTGAAAACTACAAGTCTCATGGGTTTTAGTGGTGAAAAAATAATTTTAAAAATCGTTCGGGAAATGAGTTTACTCCCTGCTTACTTTCTTTGTATACATTCGACTATACGGGATTTACGGGAAATCGCGGGTTTTCGGTTGCCGGCGATTAAACTGCTTTCATTCGGCGTCTCATCAAAAATGAAAATATTTTTGAAAACTACAAGTCTCATGGGTTTTAGTGGTGAAAAAATAATTTTAAAAATCGTTCGGGAAATGAGTTTACTCCCTGCTTACTTTCTTTATTTACATTTGACACGGCCGCTCCGGGATTTACGGGAAATCGCGGGTTTTCGGTTGCCGGCGATTAAACTGCTTTCATTCGGCGTCTCATCAAAAATGAAAATATTTTTGAAAACTACAAGTCTCATGGGTTTTAGTGGTGAAAAAATAATTTTAAAAATCGTTCGGGAAATGAGTTTACTCCCTGCTTACTTTCTTTGTATACATTCGACTATACGGGCCGACGGGATTTACGGGAAATCGCGGGTTTTCGGTTGCCGGCGATTAAACTGCTTTCATTCGGCGTCTCATCAAAAATGAAAATATTTTTGAAAACTACAAGTCTCATGGGTTTTAGTGGTGAAAAAATAATTTTAAAAATCGTTCGGGAAATGAGTTTACTCCCTGCTTACTTTCTTTGTATACATTCGACTATACGCCGGATTTACGGGAAATCGCGGGTTTTCGGTTGCCGGCGATTAAACTGCTTTCATTCGGCGTCTCATCAAAAATGAAAATTTTTTGAAAACTACAAGTCTCATGGGTTTTAGTGGTGAAAAAATAATTTTAAAAATCGTTCGGGAAATGAGTTTACTCCCTGCTTACTTTCTTTGTATACATTCGACTATACGGGCCGACGGGATTTACGGGAAATCGCGGGTTTTCGGTTGCCGGCGATTAAACTGCTTTCATTCGGCGTCTCATCAAAAATGAAAATATTTTTGAAAACTACAAGTCTCATGGGTTTTAGTGGTGAAAAAATAATTTTAAAAATCGTTCGGGAAATGAGTTTACTCCCTGCTTACTTTCTTTGTATACATTCGACTATACGGGCCGAGGATTTACGGGAAATCGCGGGTTTTCGGTTGCCGGCGATTAAACTGCTTTCATTCGGCGTCTCATCAAAAATGAAAATATTTTTGAAAACTACAAGTCTCATGGGTTTTAGTGGTGAAAAAATAATTTTAAAAATCGTTCGGGAAATGAGTTTACTCCCTGCTTACTTTCTTTGTATACATTCGACTATACGGGATTTACGGGAAATCGCGGGTTTTCGGTTGCCGGCGATTAAACTGCTTTCATTCGGCGTCTCATCAAAAATGAAAATATTTTTGAAAACTACAAGTCTCATGGGTTTTAGTGGTGAAAAAATAATTTTAAAAATCGTTCGGGAAATGAGTTTACTCCCTGCTTACTTTCTTTGTATACATTCGACTATACGGGATTTACGGGAAATCGCGGGTTTTCGGTTGCCGGCGATTAAACTGCTTTCATTCGGCGTCTCATCAAAAATGAAAATATTTTTGAAAACTACAAGTCTCATGGGTTTTAGTGGTGAAAAAATAATTTTAAAAATCGTTCGGGAAATGAGTTTACTCCCTGCTTACTTTCTTTGTATACATTCGACTATACGGGCCGACGGGATTTACGGGAAATCGCGGGTTTTCGGTTGCCGGCGATTAAACTGCTTTCATTCGGCGTCTCATCAAAAATGAAAATATTTTTGAAAACTACAAGTCTCATGGGTTTTAGTGGTGAAAAAATAATTTTAAAAATCGTTCGGGAAATGAGTTTACTCCCTGCTTACTTTCTTTGTATACATTCGACTATACGGGCCGACCGGGATTTACGGGAAATCGCGGGTTTTCGGTTGCCGGCGATTAAACTGCTTTCATTCGGCGTCTCATCAAAAATGAAAATATTTTTGAAAACTACAAGTCTCATGGGTTTTAGTGGTGAAAAAATAATTTTAAAAATCGTTCGGGAAATGAGTTTACTCCCTGCTTACTTTCTTTGTATACATTCGACTATACCGGGATTTACGGGAAATCGCGGGTTTTCGGTTGCCGGCGATTAAACTGCTTTCATTCGGCGTCTCATCAAAAATGAAAATTTTTTGAAAACTACAAGTCTCATGGGTTTTAGTGGTGAAAAAATAATTTTAAAAATCGTTCGGGAAATGAGTTTACTCCCTGCTTACTTTCTTTGTATACATTCGACTATACGGGATTTACGGGAAATCGCGGGTTTTCGGTTGCCGGCGATTAAACTGCTTTCATTCGGCGTCTCATCAAAAATGAAAATATTTTTGAAAACTACAAGTCTCATGGGTTTTAGTGGTGAAAAAATAATTTTAAAAATCGTTCGGGAAATGAGTTTACTCCCTGCTTACTTTCTTTGTATACATTCGACTATACGGGATTTACGGGAAATCGCGGGTTTTCGGTTGCCGGCGATTAAACTGCTTTCATTCGGCGTCTCATCAAAAATGAAAATTTTTTGAAAACTACAAGTCTCATGGGTTTTAGTGGTGAAAAAATAATTTTAAAAATCGTTCGGGAAATGAGTTTACTCCCTGCTTACTTTCTTTGTATACATTCGACTATACCGAGGATTTACGGGAAATCGCGGGTTTTCGGTTGCCGGCGATTAAACTGCTTTCATTCGGCGTCTCATCAAAAATGAAAATATTTTTGAAAACTACAAGTCTCATGGGTTTTAGTGGTGAAAAAATAATTTTAAAAATCGTTCGGGAAATGAGTTTACTCCCTGCTTACTTTCTTTGTATACATTCGACTATACGGGCCGACCGGATTTACGGGAAATCGCGGGTTTTCGGTTGCCGGCGATTAAACTGCTTTCATTCGGCGTCTCATCAAAAATGAAAATATTTTTGAAAACTACAAGTCTCATGGGTTTTAGTGGTGAAAAAATAATTTTAAAAATCGTTCGGGAAATGAGTTTACTCCCTGCTTACTTTCTTTGTATACATTCGACTATACGGGATTTACGGGAAATCGCGGGTTTTCGGTTGCCGGCGATTAAACTGCTTTCATTCGGCGTCTCATCAAAAATGAAAATTTTTTGAAAACTACAAGTCTCATGGGTTTTAGTGGTGAAAAAATAATTTTAAAAATCGTTCGGGAAATGAGTTTACTCCCTGCTTACTTTCTTTGTATACATTCGACTATACGGGATTTACGGGAAATCGCGGGTTTTCGGTTGCCGGCGATTAAACTGCTTTCATTCGGCGTCTCATCAAAAATGAAAATATTTTTGAAAACTACAAGTCTCATGGGTTTTAGTGGTGAAAAAATAATTTTAAAAATCGTTCGGGAAATGAGTTTACTCCCTGCTTACTTTCTTTGTATACATTCGACTATACGGGATTTACGGGAAATCGCGGGTTTTCGGTTGCCGGCGATTAAACTGCTTTCATTCGGCGTCTCATCAAAAATGAAAATATTTTTGAAAACTACAAGTCTCATGGGTTTTAGTGGTGAAAAAATAATTTTAAAAATCGTTCGGGAAATGAGTTTACTCCCTGCTTACTTTCTTTGTATACATTCGACTATACGGGCCGACCGGGATTTACGGGAAATCGCGGGTTTTCGGTTGCCGGCGATTAAACTGCTTTCATTCGGCGTCTCATCAAAAATGAAAATATTTTTGAAAACTACAAGTCTCATGGGTTTTAGTGGTGAAAAAATAATTTTAAAAATCGTTCGGGAAATGAGTTTACTCCCTGCTTACTTTCTTTGTATACATTCGACTATACGGGCCGACGGGATTTACGGGAAATCGCGGGTTTTCGGTTGCCGGCGATTAAACTGCTTTCATTCGGCGTCTCATCAAAAATGAAAATATTTTTGAAAACTACAAGTCTCATGGGTTTTAGTGGTGAAAAAATAATTTTAAAAATCGTTCGGGAAATGAGTTTACTCCCTGCTTACTTTCTTTGTATACATTCGACTATACGGGATTTACGGGAAATCGCGGGTTTTCGGTTGCCGGCGATTAAACTGCTTTCATTCGGCGTCTCATCAAAAATGAAAATATTTTTGAAAACTACAAGTCTCATGGGTTTTAGTGGTGAAAAAATAATTTTAAAAATCGTTCGGGAAATGAGTTTACTCCCTGCTTACTTTCTTTGTATACATTCGACTATACGGGATTTACGGGAAATCGCGGGTTTTCGGTTGCCGGCGATTAAACTGCTTTCATTCGGCGTCTCATCAAAAATGAAAATATTTTTGAAAACTACAAGTCTCATGGGTTTTAGTGGTGAAAAAATAATTTTAAAAATCGTTCGGGAAATGAGTTTACTCCCTGCTTACTTTCTTTGTATACATTCGACTATACGGGATTTACGGGAAATCGCGGGTTTTCGGTTGCCGGCGATTAAACTGCTTTCATTCGGCGTCTCATCAAAAATGAAAATATTTTTGAAAACTACAAGTCTCATGGGTTTTAGTGGTGAAAAAATAATTTTAAAAATCGTTCGGGAAATGAGTTTACTCCCTGCTTACTTTCTTTGTATACATTCGACTATACGGGCCGAGCCGGATTTACGGGAAATCGCGGGTTTTCGGTTGCCGGCGATTAAACTGCTTTCATTCGGCGTCTCATCAAAAATGAAAATATTTTTGAAAACTACAAGTCTCATGGGTTTTAGTGGTGAAAAAATAATTTTAAAAATCGTTCGGGAAATGAGTTTACTGCCTGCTTACTTTCTTTGTATACATTCGACTATACGGGCCGATCCGGGATTTACGGGAAATCGCGGGTTTTCGGTTGCCGGCGATTAAACTGCTTTCATTCGGCGTCTCATCAAAAATGAAAATATTTTTGAAAACTACAAGTCTCATGGGTTTTAGTGGTGAAAAAATAATTTTAAAAATCGTTCGGGAAATGAGTTAACGCCCTGCTTACTTTCTTTGTATACATTCGACTATACGGGCCGCGCCGGGATTTACGGGAAATCGCGGGTTTTCGGTTGCCGGCGATTAAACTGCTTTCATTCGGCGTCTCATCAAAAATGAAAATATTTTTGAAAACTACAAGTCTCATGGGTTTTAGTGGTGAAAAAATAATTTTAAAAATCGTTCGGGAAATGAGTTTACTCCCTGCTTACTTTCTTTGTATACATTCGACTATACGGGCCGACGGGATTTACGGGAAATCGCGGGTTTTCGGTTGCCGGCGATTAAACTGCTTTCATTCGGCGTCTCATCAAAAATGAAAACATTTTTGAAAACTACAAGTCTCATGGGTTTTAGTGGTGAAAAAATAATTTTAAAAATCGTTCGGGAAATGAGTTTACTGCCTGCTTACTTTCTTTGTATACATTCGACTATACGGGCCGATCCCGGGATTTACGGGAAATCGCGGGTTTTCGGTTGCCGGCGATTAAACTGCTTTCATTCGGCGTCTCATCAAAAATGAAAATATTTTTGAAAACTACAAGTCTCATGGGTTTTAGTGGTGAAAAAATAATTTTAAAAATCGTTCGGGAAATGAGTTTACTCCCTGTACTTTCTTTGTATACATTCGACTATACGGGCCGAGCCGGATTTACGGGAAATCGCGGGTTTTCGGTTGCCGGCGA
Source organism: Hydractinia echinata (assembly GCA_030067915.1). Lineage (NCBI taxonomy): Eukaryota > Metazoa > Cnidaria > Hydrozoa > Anthoathecata > Hydractiniidae > Hydractinia > Hydractinia echinata. The sequence continues at coordinate 14,868 of JASGCC010003032.1, read as the reverse complement.
TTAAGCTGCTTTCATTCGGCGTCTCATCAAAAATGAAAATATTTTTGAAAACTACAAGTCTCATGGGTTTTAGTGGTGAAAAAATAATTTTAAAAATCGCTCGGGAAATGAGTTAACGCCCTGCTTACTTTCTTTGTATACATTCGACTATACGGGCCGCGCCGGGATTTACGGGAAATCGCGGGTTTTCGGTTGCCGGCGATTAAACTGCTTTCATTCGGCGTCTCATCAAAAATGAAAATATTTTTGAAAACTACAAGTCTCATGGGTTTTAGTGGTGAAAAAATAATTTTAAAAATCGTTCGGGAAATGAGTTTACTCCCTGCTTACTTTCTTTGTATACATTCGACTATACGGGCCGAGCCCGGGATTTACGGGAAATCGCGGGTTTTCGGTTGCCGGCGATTAAACTGCTTTCATTCGGCGTCTCATCAAAAATGAAAATATTTTTGAAAACTACAAGTCTCATGGGTTTTAGTGGTGAAAAAATAATTTTAAAAATCGTTCGGGAAATGAGTTTACTCCCTGCTTACTTTCTTTGTATACATTCGACTATACGGGCCGCCCGGATTTACGGGAAATCGCGGGTTTTCGGTTGCCGGCGATTAAACTGCTTTCATTCGGCGTCTCATCAAAAATGAAAATTTTTTGAAAACTACAAGTCTCATGGGTTTTAGTGGTGAAAAAATAATTTTAAAAATCGTTCGGGAAATGAGTTTACTCCCTGTACTTTCTTTGTATACATTCGACTATACGGGCCGAGCCGGGATTTACGGGAAATCGCGGGTTTTCGGTTGCCGGCGATTAAACTGCTTTCATTCGGCGTCTCATCAAAAATGAAAATATTTTTGAAAACTACAAGTCTCATGGGTTTTAGTGGTGAAAAAATAATTTTAAAAATCGTTCGGGAAATGAGTTTACTCCCTGCTTACTTTCTTTGTATACATTCGACTATACGGGATTTACGGGAAATCGCGGGTTTTCGGTTGCCGGCGATTAAACTGCTTTCATTCGGCGTCTCATCAAAAATGAAAATTTTTGAAAACTACAAGTCTCATGGGTTTTAGTGGTGAAAAAATAATTTTAAAAATCGTTCGGGAAATGAGTTTACTCCCTGCTTACTTTCTTTGTATACATTCGACTATACGGGATTTACGGGAAATCGCGGGTTTTCGGTTGCCGGCGATTAAACTGCTTTCATTCGGCGTCTCATCAAAAATGAAAATATTTTTGAAAACTACAAGTCTCATGGGTTTAGTGGTGAAAAAATAATTTTAAAAATCGTTCGGGAAATGAGTTTACTCCCTGCTTACTTTCTTTGTATACATTCGACTATAGGGCCGAGGGATTTACGGGAAATCGCGGGTTTTCGGTTGCCGGCGATTAAACTGCTTTCATTCGGCGTCTCATCAAAAATGAAAATATTTTTGAAAACTACAAGTCTCATGGGTTTTAGTGGTGAAAAAATAATTTTAAAAATCGTTCGGGAAATGAGTTTACTCCCTGCTTACTTTCTTTGTATACATTCGACTATACGGGCCGATCCGGGATTTACGGGAAATCGCGGGTTTTCGGTTGCCGGCGATTAAACTGCTTTCATTCGGCGTCTCATCAAAAATGAAAATATTTTTGAAAACTACAAGTCTCATGGGTTTTAGTGGTGAAAAAATAATTTTAAAAATCGTTCGGGAAATGAGTTTACTCCCTGCTTACTTTCTTTGTATACATTCGACTATACGGGCCGCCGGGATTTACGGGAAATCGCGGGTTTTCGGTTGCCGGCGATTAAACTGCTTTCATTCGGCGTCTCATCAAAAATGAAAATATTTTTGAAAACTACAAGTCTCATGGGTTTTAGTGGTGAAAAAATAATTTTAAAAATCGTTCGGGAAATGAGTTTACTCCCTGCTTACTTTCTTTGTATACATTCGACTATACGGGCGAGCCGGGATTTACGGGAAATCGCGGGTTTTCGGTTGCCGGCGATTAAACTGCTTTCATTCGGCGTCTCATCAAAAATGAAAATATTTTTGAAAACTACAAGTCTCATGGGTTTTAGTGGTGAAAAAATAATTTTAAAAATCGTTCGGGAAATGAGTTTACTCCCTGCTTACTTTCTTTGTATACATTCGACTATACGGGATTTACGGGAAATCGCGGGTTTTCGGTTGCCGGCGATTAAACTGCTTTCATTCGGCGTCTCATCAAAAATGAAAATATTTTTGAAAACTACAAGTCTCATGGGTTTTAGTGGTGAAAAATAATTTTAAAAATCGTTCGGGAAATGAGTTTACTCCCTGCTTACTTTCTTTGTATACATTCGACTATACGGGCCGAGCCGGGATTTACGGGAAATCGCGGGTTTTCGGTTGCCGGCGATTAAACTGCTTTCATTCGGCGTCTCATCAAAAATGAAAATATTTTTGAAAACTACAAGTCTCATGGGTTTTAGTGGTGAAAAAATAATTTTAAAAATCGTTCGGGAAATGAGTTTACTCCTGCTTACTTTCTTTGTATACATTCGACTATACGGGCCGACCGGGATTTACGGGAAATCGCGGGTTTTCGGTTGCCGGCGATTAAACTGCTTTCATTCGGCGTCTCATCAAAAATGAAAAATTTTTGAAAACTACAAGTCTCATGGGTTTTAGTGGTGAAAAAATAATTTTAAAAATCGTTCGGGAAATGAGTTTACTCCTGCTTACTTTCTTTGTATACATTCGACTATACGGGCCGAGGGATTTACGGGAAATCGCGGGTTTTCGGTTGCCGGCGATTAAACTGCTTTCATTCGGCGTCTCATCAAAAATGAAAATTTTTTGAAAACTACAAGTCTCATGGGTTTTAGTGGTGAAAAAATAATTTTAAAAATCGTTCGGGAAATGAGTTTACTCCTGCTTACTTTCTTTGTATACATTCGACTATACGGGCCGCCGGGATTTACGGGAAATCGCGGGTTTTCGGTTGCCGGCGATTAAACTGCTTTCATTCGGCGTCTCATCAAAAATGAAAATATTTTTGAAAACTACAAGTCTCATGGGTTTTAGTGGTGAAAAAATAATTTTAAAAATCGTTCGGGAAATGAGTTTACTCCCTGCTTACTTTCTTTGTATACATTCGACTATACGGGCCGACCGGGATTTACGGGAAATCGCGGGTTTTCGGTTGCCGGCGATTAAACTGCTTTCATTCGGCGTCTCATCAAAAATGAAAATATTTTTGAAAACTACAAGTCTCATGGGTTTTAGTGGTGAAAAAATAATTTTAAAAATCGTTCGGGAAATGAGTTTACTCCCTGCTTACTTTCTTTGTATACATTCGACTATACGGGCCGAGGGATTTACGGGAAATCGCGGGTTTTCGGTTGCCGGCGATTAAACTGCTTTCATTCGGCGTCTCATCAAAAATGAAAATATTTTTGAAAACTACAAGTCTCATGGGTTTTAGTGGTGAAAAAATAATTTTAAAAATCGTTCGGGAAATGAGTTTACTCCCTGCTTACTTTCTTTGTATACATTCGACTATACGGGCCGAGCCGGATTTACGGGAAATCGCGGGTTTTCGGTTGCCGGCGATTAAACTGCTTTCATTCGGCGTCTCATCAAAAATGAAAATATTTTTGAAAACTACAAGTCTCATGGGTTTTAGTGGTGAAAAAATAATTTTAAAAATCGTTCGGGAAATGAGTTTACTCCCTGCTTACTTTCTTTGTATACATTCGACTATACGGGCCGATCCGGGATTTACGGGAAATCGCGGGTTTTCGGTTGCCGGCGATTAAACTGCTTTCATTCGGCGTCTCATCAAAAATGAAAAATTTTTGAAAACTACAAGTCTCATGGGTTTTAGTGGTGAAAAAATAATTTTAAAAATCGTTCGGGAAATGAGTTTACTCCCTGCTTACTTTCTTTGTATACATTCGACTATACGGGCCGAGCCGGGATTTACGGGAAATCGCGGGTTTTCGGTTGCCGGCGATTAAACTGCTTTCATTCGGCGTCTCATCAAAAATGAAAATATTTTTGAAAACTACAAGTCTCATGGGTTTTAGTGGTGAAAAAATAATTTTAAAAATCGTTCGGGAAATGAGTTTACTCCTGCTTACTTTCTTTGTATACATTCGACTATACGGGCCGAGCCGGGATTTACGGGAAATCGCGGGTTTTCGGTTGCCGGCGATTAAACTGCTTTCATTCGGCGTCTCATCAAAAATGAAAATATTTTTGAAAACTACAAGTCTCATGGGTTTTAGTGGTGAAAAAATAATTTTAAAAATCGTTCGGGAAATGAGTTTACTCCCTGCTTACTTTCTTTGTATACATTCGACTATACGGGCCGAGCCGGGATTTACGGGAAATCGCGGGTTTTCGGTTGCCGGCGATTAAACTGCTTTCATTCGGCGTCTCATCAAAAATGAAAATATTTTTGAAAACTACAAGTCTCATGGGTTTTAGTGGTGAAAAAATAATTTTAAAAATCGTTCGGGAAATGAGTTTACTCCCTGCTTACTTTCTTTGTATACATTCGACTATACGGGGATTTACGGGAAATCGCGGGTTTTCGGTTGCCGGCGATTAAACTGCTTTCATTCGGCGTCTCAAAAAATGAAAATATTTTTGAAAACTACAAGTCTCATGGGTTTTAGTGGTGAAAAAATAATTTTAAAAATCGTTCGGGAAATGAGTTTACTCCCTGCTTACTTTCTTTGTATACATTCGACTATACGGGATTTACGGGAAATCGCGGGTTTTCGGTTGCCGGCGATTAAACTGCTTTCATTCGGCGTCTCATCAAAAATGAAAATATTTTTGAAAACTACAAGTCTCATGGGTTTTAGTGGTGAAAAAATAATTTTAAAAATCGTTCGGGAAATGAGTTTACTCCCTGCTTACTTTCTTTGTATACATTCGACTATACGGGATTTACGGGAAATCGCGGGTTTTCGGTTGCCGGCGATTAAACTGCTTTCATTCGGCGTCTCATCAAAAATGAAAATATTTTTGAAAACTACAAGTCTCATGGGTTTTAGTGGTGAAAAAATAATTTTAAAAATCGTTCGGGAAATGAGTTTACTCCCTGCTTACTTTCTTTGTATACATTCGACTATACGGGCCGATCCGGGATTTACGGGAAATCGCGGGTTTTCGGTTGCCGGCGATTAAACTGCTTTCATTCGGCGTCTCATCAAAAATGAAAATATTTTTGAAAACTACAAGTCTCATGGGTTTTAGTGGTGAAAAAATAATTTTAAAAATCGTTCGGGAAATGAGTTTACTCCCTGCTTACTTTCTTTGTATACATTCGACTATACGGGATTTACGGGAAATCGCGGGTTTTCGGTTGCCGGCGATTAAACTGCTTTCATTCGGCGTCTCATCAAAAATGAAAATATTTTTGAAAACTACAAGTCTCATGGGTTTTAGTGGTGAAAAAATAATTTTAAAAATCGTTCGGGAAATGAGTTTACTCCCTGCTTACTTTCTTTGTATACATTCGACTATACGGGATTTACGGGAAATCGCGGGTTTTCGGTTGCCGGCGATTAAACTGCTTTCATTCGGCGTCTCATCAAAAATGAAAATATTTTTGAAAACTACAAGTCTCATGGGTTTTAGTGGTGAAAAAATAATTTTAAAAATCGTTCGGGAAATGAGTTTACTCCTGCTTACTTTCTTTGTATACATTCGACTATACGGGCCGAATTTACGGGAAATCGCGGGTTTTCGGTTGCCGGCGATTAAACTGCTTTCATTCGGCGTCTCATCAAAAATGAAAATATTTTTGAAAACTACAAGTCTCATGGGTTTTAGTGGTGAAAAAATAATTTTAAAAATCGTTCGGGAAATGAGTTTACTCCCTGCTTACTTTCTTTGTATACATTCGACTATACGGGCCGATCCGGGATTTACGGGAAATCGCGGGTTTTCGGTTGCCGGCGATTAAACTGCTTTCATTCGGCGTCTCATCAAAAATGAAAATATTTTTGAAAACTACAAGTCTCATGGGTTTTAGTGGTGAAAAAATAATTTTAAAAATCGTTCGGGAAATGAGTTTACTCCCTGCTTACTTTCTTTGTATACATTCGACTATACGGGCCGACCGGGATTTACGGGAAATCGCGGGTTTTCGGTTGCCGGCGATTAAACTGCTTTCATTCGGCGTCTCATCAAAAATGAAAATATTTTTGAAAACTACAAGTCTCATGGGTTTTAGTGGTGAAAAAATAATTTTAAAAATCGTTCGGGAAATGAGTTTACTCCCTGCTTACTTTCTTTGTATACATTCGACTATAGGGCCGAGGGATTTACGGGAAATCGCGGGTTTTCGGTTGCCGGCGATTAAACTGCTTTCATTCGGCGTCTCATCAAAAATGAAAATATTTTTGAAAACTACAAGTCTCATGGGTTTTAGTGGTGAAAAAATAATTTTAAAAATCGTTCGGGAAATGAGTTTACTCCCTGCTTACTTTCTTTGTATACATTCGACTATACGGGCCGCCGGGATTTACGGGAAATCGCGGGTTTTCGGTTGCCGGCGATTAAACTGCTTTCATTCGGTCTCATCAAAAATGAAAATATTTTTGAAAACTACAAGTCTCATGGGTTTTAGTGGTGAAAAAATAATTTTAAAAATCGTTCGGGAAATGAGTTTACTCCCTGCTTACTTTCTTTGTATACATTCGACTATACGGGCCGAGCCGGGATTTACGGGAAATCGCGGGTTTTCGGTTGCCGGCGATTAAACTGCTTTCATTCGGCGTCTCATCAAAAATGAAAATATTTTTGAAAACTACAAGTCTCATGGGTTTTAGTGGTGAAAAAATAATTTTAAAAATCGTTCGGGAAATGAGTTTACTCCCTGCTTACTTTCTTTGTATACATTCGACTATACGGGATTTACGGGAAATCGCGGGTTTTCGGTTGCCGGCGATTAAACTGCTTTCATTCGGCGTCTCATCAAAAATGAAAATATTTTTGAAAACTACAAGTCTCATGGGTTTTAGTGGTGAAAAAATAATTTTAAAAATCGTTCGGGAAATGAGTTTACTCCCTGCTTACTTTCTTTGTATACATTCGACTATACGGGATTTACGGGAAATCGCGGGTTTTCGGTTGCCGGCGATTAAACTGCTTTCATTCGGCGTCTCATCAAAAATGAAAATATTTTTGAAAACTACAAGTCTCATGGGTTTTAGTGGTGAAAAAATAATTTTAAAAATCGTTCGGGAAATGAGTTTACTCCCTGCTTACTTTCTTTGTATACATTCGACTATACGGGATTTACGGGAAATCGCGGGTTTTCGGTTGCCGGCGATTAAACTGCTTTCATTCGGCGTCTCATCAAAAATGAAAATATTTTTGAAAACTACAAGTCTCATGGGTTTTAGTGGTGAAAAAATAATTTTAAAAATCGTTCGGGAAATGAGTTTACTCCTGCTTACTTTCTTTGTATACATTCGACTATACGGGCCGATCCGGGATTTACGGGAAATCGCGGGTTTTCGGTTGCCGGCGATTAAACTGCTTTCATTCGGCGTCTCATCAAAAATGAAAATATTTTTGAAAACTACAAGTCTCATGGGTTTTAGTGGTGAAAAAATAATTTTAAAAATCGTTCGGGAAATGAGTTTACTCCCTGCTTACTTTCTTTGTATACATTCGACTATACGGGATTTACGGGAAATCGCGGGTTTTCGGTTGCCGGCGATTAAACTGCTTTCATTCGGCGTCTCATCAAAAATGAAAATATTTTTGAAAACTACAAGTCTCATGGGTTTTAGTGGTGAAAAAATAATTTTAAAAATCGTTCGGGAAATGAGTTTACTCCCTGCTTACTTTCTTTGTATACATTCGACTATACGGGATTTACGGGAAATCGCGGGTTTTCGGTTGCCGGCGATTAAACTGCTTTCATTCGGCGTCTCATCAAAAATGAAAATATTTTTGAAAACTACAAGTCTCATGGGTTTTAGTGGTGAAAAAATAATTTTAAAAATCGTTCGGGAAATGAGTTTACTCCCTGCTTACTTTCTTTGTATACATTCGACTATACGGGATTTACGGGAAATCGCGGGTTTTCGGTTGCCGGCGATTAAACTGCTTTCATTCGGCGTCTCATCAAAAATGAAAATATTTTTGAAAACTACAAGTCTCATGGGTTTTAGTGGTGAAAAAATAATTTTAAAAATCGTTCGGGAAATGAGTTTACTCCCTGCTTACTTTCTTTGTATACATTCGACTATACGGGATTTACGGGAAATCGCGGGTTTTCGGTTGCCGGCGATTAAACTGCTTTCATTCGGCGTCTCATCAAAAATGAAAATATTTTTGAAAACTACAAGTCTCATGGGTTTTAGTGGTGAAAAAATAATTTTAAAAATCGTTCGGGAAATGAGTTTACTCCCTGCTTACTTTCTTTGTATACATTCGACTATACGGGATCCGGGATTTACGGGAAATCGCGGGTTTTCGGTTGCCGGCGATTAAACTGCTTTCATTCGGCGTCTCATCAAAAATGAAAATATTTTTGAAAACTACAAGTCTCATGGGTTTTAGTGGTGAAAAAATAATTTTAAAAATCGTTCGGGAAATGAGTTTACTCCCTGCTTACTTTCTTTGTATACATTCGACTATACGGGATTTACGGGAAATCGCGGGTTTTCGGTTGCCGGCGATTAAACTGCTTTCATTCGGCGTCTCATCAAAAATGAAAATATTTTTGAAAACTACAAGTCTCATGGGTTTTAGTGGTGAAAAAATAATTTTAAAAATCGTTCGGGAAATGAGTTTACTCCTGCTTACTTTCTTTGTATACATTCGACTATACGGGATGGGATTTACGGGAAATCGCGGGTTTTCGGTTGCCGGCGATTAAACTGCTTTCATTCGGCGTCTCATCAAAAATGAAAATATTTTTGAAAACTACAAGTCTCATGGGTTTTAGTGGTGAAAAAATAATTTTAAAAATCGTTCGGGAAATGAGTTTACTCCCTGCTTACTTTCTTTGTATACATTCGACTATACGGGATCGGGATTTACGGGAAATCGCGGGTTTTCGGTTGCCGGCGATTAAACTGCTTTCATTCGGCGTCTCATCAAAAATGAAAATATTTTTGAAAACTACAAGTCTCATGGGTTTTAGTGGTGAAAAAATAATTTTAAAAATCGTTCGGGAAATGAGTTTACTCCTGCTTACTTTCTTTGTATACATTCGACTATACGGGCCGATCCGGATTTACGGGAAATCGCGGGTTTTCGGTTGCCGGCGATTAAACTGCTTTCATTCGGCGTCTCATCAAAAATGAAAATATTTTTGAAAACTACAAGTCTCATGGGTTTTAGTGGTGAAAAAATAATTTTAAAAATCGTTCGGGAAATGAGTTTACTCCCTGCTTACTTTCTTTGTATACATTCGACTATACGGGATTTACGGGAAATCGCGGGTTTTCGGTTGCCGGCGATTAAACTGCTTTCATTCGGCGTCTCATCAAAAATGAAAATATTTTTGAAAACTACAAGTCTCATGGGTTTTAGTGGTGAAAAAATAATTTTAAAAATCGTTCGGGAAATGAGTTTACTCCCTGCTTACTTTCTTTGTATACATTCGACTATACGGGCCGAGCCGGGATTTACGGGAAATCGCGGGTTTTCGGTTGCCGGCGATTAAACTGCTTTCATTCGGCGTCTCATCAAAAATGAAAATATTTTTAAAACTACAAGTCTCATGGGTTTTAGTGGTGAAAAAATAATTTTAAAAATCGTTCGGGAAATGAGTTTACTCCCTGCTTACTTTCTTTGTATACATTCGACTATACGGGATTTACGGGAAATCGCGGGTTTTCGGTTGCCGGCGATTAAACTGCTTTCATTCGGCGTCTCATCAAAAATGAAAATATTTTTGAAAACTACAAGTCTCATGGGTTTTAGTGGTGAAAAAATAATTTTAAAAATCGTTCGGGAAATGAGTTTACTCCCTGCTTACTTTCTTTGTATACATTCGACTATACGGGATTTACGGGAAATCGCGGGTTTTCGGTTGCCGGCGATTAAACTGCTTTCATTCGGCGTCTCATCAAAAATGAAAATATTTTTGAAAACTACAAGTCTCATGGGTTTTAGTGGTGAAAAAATAATTTTAAAAATCGTTCGGGAAATGAGTTTACTCCCTGCTTACTTTCTTTGTATACATTCGACTATACGGGCCGATCCGGGATTTACGGGAAATCGCGGGTTTTCGGTTGCCGGCGATTAAACTGCTTTCATTCGGCGTCTCATCAAAAATGAAAATATTTTTGAAAACTACAAGTCTCATGGGTTTTAGTGGTGAAAAAATAATTTTAAAAATCGTTCGGGAAATGAGTTTACTCCCTGCTTACTTTCTTTGTATACATTCGACTATACGGGATTTACGGGAAATCGCGGGTTTTCGGTTGCCGGCGATTAAACTGCTTTCATTCGGCGTCTCATCAAAAATGAAAATATTTTTGAAAACTACAAGTCTCATGGGTTTTAGTGGTGAAAAAATAATTTTAAAAATCGTTCGGGAAATGAGTTTACTCCTGCTTACTTTCTTTGTATACATTCGACTATACGGGCCGATGGGATTTACGGGAAATCGCGGGTTTTCGGTTGCCGGCGATTAAACTGCTTTCATTCGGCGTCTCATCAAAAATGAAAATTTTTTGAAAACTACAAGTCTCATGGGTTTTAGTGGTGAAAAAATAATTTTAAAAATCGTTCGGGAAATGAGTTTACTCCCTGCTTACTTTCTTTGTATACATTCGACTATACGGGATTTACGGGAAATCGCGGGTTTTCGGTTGCCGGCGATTAAACTGCTTTCATTCGGCGTCTCATCAAAAATGAAAATTTTTTGAAAACTACAAGTCTCATGGGTTTTAGTGGTGAAAAAATAATTTTAAAAATCGTTCGGGAAATGAGTTTACTCCCTGCTTACTTTCTTTGTATACATTCGACTATACGGGCCGAGCCGGGATTTACGGGAAATCGCGGGTTTTCGGTTGCCGGCGATTAAACTGCTTTCATTCGGCGTCTCATCAAAAATGAAAAATTTTTGAAAACTACAAGTCTCATGGGTTTTAGTGGTGAAAAAATAATTTTAAAAATCGTTCGGGAAATGAGTTTACTCCCTGCTTACTTTCTTTGTATACATTCGACTATACGGGATTTACGGGAAATCGCGGGTTTTCGGTTGCCGGCGATTAAACTGCTTTCATTCGGCGTCTCATCAAAAATGAAAATATTTTTGAAAACTACAAGTCTCATGGGTTTTAGTGGTGAAAAAATAATTTTAAAAATCGTTCGGGAAATGAGTTTACTCCTGCTTACTTTCTTTGTATACATTCGACTATACGGGCCGATGGATTTACGGGAAATCGCGGGTTTTCGGTTGCCGGCGATTAAACTGCTTTCATTCGGCGTCTCATCAAAAATGAAAATATTTTTGAAAACTACAAGTCTCATGGGTTTTAGTGGTGAAAAAATAATTTTAAAAATCGTTCGGGAAATGAGTTTACTCCCTGCTTACTTTCTTTGTATACATTCGACTATACGGGATTTACGGGAAATCGCGGGTTTTCGGTTGCCGGCGATTAAACTGCTTTCATTCGGCGTCTCATCAAAAATGAAAATATTTTTGAAAACTACAAGTCTCATGGGTTTTAGTGGTGAAAAAATAATTTTAAAAATCGTTCGGGAAATGAGTTTACTCCCTGCTTACTTTCTTTGTATACATTCGACTATACGGGCCGAGTCCGGGATTTACGGGAAATCGCGGGTTTTCGGTTGCCGGCGATTAAACTGCTTTCATTCGGCGTCTCATCAAAAATGATATTTTTGAAAACTACAAGTCTCATGGGTTTTAGTGGTGAAAAAATAATTTTAAAAATCGTTCGGGAAATGAGTTTACTCCCTGCTTACTTTCTTTGTATACATTCGACTATACGGGATTTACGGGAAATCGCGGGTTTTCGGTTGCCGGCGATTAAACTGCTTTCATTCGGCGTCTCATCAAAAATGAAAATATTTTTGAAAACTACAAGTCTCATGGGTTTTAGTGGTGAAAAAATAATTTTAAAAATCGTTCGGGAAATGAGTTTACTCCCTGCTTACTTTCTTTGTATACATTCGACTATACGGGATCCGGGATTTACGGGAAATCGCGGGTTTTCGGTTGCCGGCGATTAAACTGCTTTCATTCGGCGTCTCATCAAAAATGAAAATATTTTTGAAAACTACAAGTCTCATGGGTTTTAGTGGTGAAAAAATAATTTTAAAAATCGTTCGGGAAATGAGTTTACTCCCTGCTTACTTTCTTTGTATACATTCGACTATACGGGATTTACGGGAAATCGCGGGTTTTCGGTTGCCGGCGATTAAACTGCTTTCATTCGGCGTCTCATCAAAAATGAAAATATTTTTGAAAACTACAAGTCTCATGGGTTTTAGTGGTGAAAAAATAATTTTAAAAATCGTTCGGGAAATGAGTTTACTCCTGCTTACTTTCTTTGTATACATTCGACTATACGGGCCGATCCGGGATTTACGGGAAATCGCGGGTTTTCGGTTGCCGGCGATTAAACTGCTTTCATTCGGCGTCTCATCAAAAATGAAAATATTTTTGAAAACTACAAGTCTCATGGGTTTTAGTGGTGAAAAAATAATTTTAAAAATCGTTCGGGAAATGAGTTTACTCCCTGCTTACTTTCTTTGTATACATTCGACTATACGGGATTTACGGGAAATCGCGGGTTTTCGGTTGCCGGCGATTAAACTGCTTTCATTCGGCGTCTCATCAAAAATGAAAATATTTTTGAAAACTACAAGTCTCATGGGTTTTAGTGGTGAAAAAATAATTTTAAAAATCGTTCGGGAAATGAGTTTACTCCCTGCTTACTTTCTTTGTATACATTCGACTATACGGGCCGACCGGGATTTACGGGAAATCGCGGGTTTTCGGTTGCCGGCGATTAAACTGCTTTCATTCGGCGTCTCATCAAAAATGAAAATATTTTTGAAAACTACAAGTCTCATGGGTTTTAGTGGTGAAAAAATAATTTTAAAAATCGTTCGGGAAATGAGTTTACTCCCTGCTTACTTTCTTTGTATACATTCGACTATACGGGATTTACGGGAAATCGCGGGTTTTCGGTTGCCGGCGATTAAACTGCTTTCATTCGGCGTCTCATCAAAAATGAAAATATTTTTGAAAACTACAAGTCTCATGGGTTTTAGTGGTGAAAAAATAATTTTAAAAATCGTTCGGGAAATGAGTTTACTCCCTGCTTACTTTCTTTGTATACATTCGACTATACGGGCCGATGGGATTTACGGGAAATCGCGGGTTTTCGGTTGCCGGCGATTAAACTGCTTTCATTCGGCGTCTCATCAAAAATGAAAATATTTTTGAAAACTACAAGTCTCATGGGTTTTAGTGGTGAAAAAATAATTTTAAAAATCGTTCGGGAAATGAGTTTACTCCCTGCTTACTTTCTTTGTATACATTCGACTATACGGGATTTACGGGAAATCGCGGGTTTTCGGTTGCCGGCGATTAAACTGCTTTCATTCGGCGTCTCATCAAAAATGAAAAATTTTTGAAAACTACAAGTCTCATGGGTTTTAGTGGTGAAAAAATAATTTTAAAAATCGTTCGGGAAATGAGTTTACTCCTGCTTACTTTCTTTGTATACATTCGACTATACGGGATGGGATTTACGGGAAATCGCGGGTTTTCGGTTGCCGGCGATTAAACTGCTTTCATTCGGCGTCTCATCAAAAATGAAAATATTTTTGAAAACTACAAGTCTCATGGGTTTTAGTGGTGAAAAAATAATTTTAAAAATCGTTCGGGAAATGAGTTTACTCCCTGCTTACTTTCTTTGTATACATTCGACTATACGGGATCGGGATTTACGGGAAATCGCGGGTTTTCGGTTGCCGGCGATTAAACTGCTTTCATTCGGCGTCTCATCAAAAATGAAAATATTTTTGAAAACTACAAGTCTCATGGGTTTTAGTGGTGAAAAAATAATTTTAAAAATCGTTCGGGAAATGAGTTTACTCCCTGCTTACTTTCTTTGTATACATTCGACTATACGGGATGGATTTACGGGAAATCGCGGGTTTTCGGTTGCCGGCGATTAAACTGCTTTCATTCGGCGTCTCATCAAAAATGAAAATATTTTAAAACTACAAGTCTCATGGGTTTTAGTGGTGAAAAAATAATTTTAAAAATCGTTCGGGAAATGAGTTTACTCCCTGCTTACTTTCTTTGTATACATTCGACTATACGGGATTTACGGGAAATCGCGGGTTTTCGGTTGCCGGCGATTAAACTGCTTTCATTCGGCGTCTCATCAAAAATGAAAATATTTTTGAAAACTACAAGTCTCATGGGTTTTAGTGGTGAAAAAATAATTTTAAAAATCGTTCGGGAAATGAGTTTACTCCTGCTTACTTTCTTTGTATACATTCGACTATACGGGACGGGATTTACGGGAAATCGCGGGTTTTCGGTTGCCGGCGATTAAACTGCTTTCATTCGGCGTCTCATCAAAAATGAAAATATTTTTGAAAACTACAAGTCTCATGGGTTTTAGTGGTGAAAAAATAATTTTAAAAATCGTTCGGGAAATGAGTTTACTCCCTGCTTACTTTCTTTGTATACATTCGACTATACGGGATCCGGGATTTACGGGAAATCGCGGGTTTTCGGTTGCCGGCGATTAAACTGCTTTCATTCGGCGTCTCATCAAAAATGAAAATATTTTTGAAAACTACAAGTCTCATGGGTTTTAGTGGTGAAAAAATAATTTTAAAAATCGTTCGGGAAATGAGTTTACTCCCT
>JASGCC010003031.1:0-25597 GCA_030067915.1 Hydractinia echinata | reverse complement strand
ACATCGTAGTCCATTGAGACTGAAAGGACTAGACCGATGGCCACCTGGTCTGGGCCCGTGGACCACACGTGATTTACGTGTAAGCCTTCGATTAGGCCGTAAAAGGCCATTTTTACAGGCTTGAAGGCCTGTGCACGTATTAGCCAGCGTTCTTAAGGGCCTGGCGCTCAGGAAAACGACTTAATACATCGTAGTCCTTGAGGATTGAAAGGGACTGACGGTGGCCACTGATCTGGGCCGTGGACCACGTGATTTACGTGTAAGCTCCTTAGCTAGGCTGTAAAAGGCCATATTACAGGCTTGAAGCCTGTGCACGTAGTTAGCAGCGTTCTTAGGCCTGGCGCTCAGGAAAACGACTAATACATCGTAGTCCATTGAGACTTGAAAGGACTAGACCGATGGCCACCTGTCTGGGCACGTGGAACCACGTGATTTACGTGTAAGCTCTCTATTAGGCTGTAAAAGCATATTCAGGCTTTGAAGGCCTGTGCACGTAGTTAGCAGCGTTCTTAAGGGCCTGACGCTCAGGAAAAGGACTTAATACATCGTAGTCCATTGAGACTGAAAGGACTAGACGATGGCCACCTGTCTGGCACGTTGGAACCACGTGATTTACGTGTAGCTCCTTATTAGGCCCGTAAAAGGCCATATTACAGGCTTAGAAGGCCTGTGCACGTAGTTAGCAGCGTTCTTAGGGCCTGGCGCTCAGGAAAACGACTTAATACATCGTAGTCCATTGAGACTGAAAGGACTAGACCGATGGCCACCTGTCTGGGCACGTGGAACCACGTGATTTAGGTGTAGACTCCTTATTAGGCCGTAAAAGGCCATATTACAGGCTTTGAAGGCCTGTGCACGTAGTTAGCAGCGTTCTTAGCGGCCTGGCGCTCAGGAAAACGACTTAATACATCGTAGTCCATTGAGACTGAAAGGACTAGACCGATGGCCACCTGTCTGGGCACGTGGAACCACGTGATTTACGTGTACGCTCTCTATTAGCCTGTAAAAGGCCATATTACAGGCTTTGAAGGCCTGTGCACGTAGTTAGCAGCGTTCTTAGCGCCTGGCGCTCAGGAAAACGACTTAATACATCGTAGTCCATTGAGACTGAAAGGACTAGACCGATGGCCACCTGTCTGGGCACGTGGAACCACGTGATTTACGTGTAAGCTCTCTATTAGGCCGTAAAAGGCCATATTACAGGCTTTGAAGGCCTGTGCACGTAGTTAGCAGCGTTCTTAGCGCCTGGCGCTCAGGAAAACGACTTAATACATCGTAGTCCATTGAGACTGAAAGGACTAGACCGATGGCCACCTGTCTGGGCACGTGGAACCACGTGATTTACGTGTAAGCTCTCTATTAGGCTGTAAAAGGCCATATTACAGGCTTTGAAGGCCTGTGCACGTAGTTAGCAGCGTTCTTAGGGCCTGGCGCTCAGGAAAACGACTTAATACATCGTAGTCCATTGAGACTGAAAGGACTAGACCGATGGCCACCTGTCTGGGCACGTGGAACCACGTGATTTACGTGTAAGCTCTCTATTAGGCTGTAAAAGGCCATATTACAGGCTTGAAGGCCTGTGCACGTAGTTAGCAGCGTTCTTAGGGCCTGGCGCTCAGGAAAACGACTTAATACATCGTAGTCCATTGAGACTGAAAGGACTAGACCGATGGCCACCTGTCTGGGCACGTGGAACCACGTGATTTACGTGTAAGCTCCTTATTAGGCCGTAAAAGGCCATATTACAGGCTTTGAAGGCCTGTGCACGTAGTTAGCAGCGTTCTTAGGCGCCTGGCGCTCAGGAAAACGACTTAATACATCGTAGTCCATTGAGACTGAAAGGACTAGACCGATGGCCACCTGTCTGGGCACGTGGAACCACGTGATTTACGTGTAAGCTCTCTATTAGGCTGTAAAAGGCCATATTACAGGCTTTGAAGGCCTGTGCACGTAGTTAGCAGCGTTCTTAGGGCCTGGCGCTCAGGAAAACGACTTAATACATCGTAGTCCATTGAGACTGAAAGGACTAGACCGATGGCCACCTGTCTGGGCACGTGGAACCACGTGATTTACGTGTAAGCTCTCTATTAGGCTGTAAAAGGCCATATTACAGGCTTTGAAGGCCTGTGCACGTAGTTAGCAGCGTTCTTAGGGCCTGGCGCTCAGGAAAACGACTTAATACATCGTAGTCCATTGAGACTGAAAGGACTAGACCGATGGCCACCTGTCTGGGCACGTGGAACCACGTGATTTACGTGTAAGCTCTCTATTAGGCTGTAAAAGGCCATATTACAGGCTTTGAAGGCCTGTGCACGTAGTTAGCAGCGTTCTTAGGGCCTGGCGCTCAGGAAAACGACTTAATACATCGTAGTCCATTGAGACTGAAAGGACTAGACCGATGGCCACCTGTCTGGGCACGTGGAACCACGTGATTTACGTGTAAGCTCTCTATTAGGCTGTAAAAGGCCATATTACAGGCTTTGAAGGCCTGTGCACGTAGTTAGCAGCGTTCTTAGGGCCTGGCGCTCAGGAAAACGACTTAATACATCGTAGTCCATTGAGACTGAAAGGACTAGACCGATGGCCACCTGTCTGGGCACGTGGAACCACGTGATTTACGTGTAAGCTCTCTATTAGGCTGTAAAAGGCCATATTACAGGCTTTGAAGGCCTGTGCACGTAGTTAGCAGCGTTCTTAGGGCCTGGCGCTCAGGAAAACGACTTAATACATCGTAGTCCATTGAGACTGAAAGGACTAGACCGATGGCCACCTGTCTGGGCACGTGGAACCACGTGATTTACGTGTAAGCTCTCTATTAGGCTGTAAAAGGCCATATTACAGGCTTTGAAGGCCTGTGCACGTAGTTAGCAGCGTTCTTAGGGCCTGGCGCTCAGGAAAACGACTTAATACATCGTAGTCCATTGAGACTGAAAGGACTAGACCGATGGCCACCTGTCTGGGCACGTGGAACCACGTGATTTACGTGTAAGCTCTCTATTAGGCCGTAAAAGGCCATATTACAGGCTTTGAAGGCCTGTGCACGTAGTTAGCAGCGTTCTTAGCGCCTGGCGCTCAGGAAAACGACTTAATACATCGTAGTCCATTGAGACTGAAAGGACTAGACCGATGGCCACCTGTCTGGGCACGTGGAACCACGTGATTTACGTGTAAGCTCTCTATTAGGCTGTAAAAGGCCATATTACAGGCTTTGAAGGCCTGTGCACGTAGTTAGCAGCGTTCTTAGCGCCTGGCGCTCAGGAAAACGACTTAATACATCGTAGTCCATTGAGACTGAAAGGACTAGACCGATGGCCACCTGTCTGGGCACGTGGAACCACGTGATTTACGTGTAAGCTCTCTATTAGGCTGTAAAAGGCCATATTACAGGCTTTGAAGGCCTGTGCACGTAGTTAGCAGCGTTCTTAGGGCCTGGCGCTCAGGAAAACGACTTAATACATCGTAGTCCATTGAGACTGAAAGGACTAGACCGATGGCCACCTGTCTGGGCACGTGGAACCACGTGATTTACGTGTAAGCTCTCTATTAGGCTGTAAAAGGCCATATTACAGGCTTTGAAGGCCTGTGCACGTAGTTAGCAGCGTTCTTAGGGCCTGGCGCTCAGGAAAACGACTTAATACATCGTAGTCCATTGAGACTGAAAGGACTAGACCGATGGCCACCTGTCTGGGCACGTGGAACCACGTGATTTACGTGTAAGCTCTCTATTAGGCTGTAAAAGGCCATATTACAGGCTTTGAAGGCCTGTGCACGTAGTTAGCAGCGTTCTTAGGGCCTGGCGCTCAGGAAAACGACTTAATACATCGTAGTCCATTGAGACTGAAAGGACTAGACCGATGGCCACCTGTCTGGGCACGTGGAACCACGTGATTTACGTGTAAGCTCTCTATTAGGCTGTAAAAGGCCATATTACAGGCTTTGAAGGCCTGTGCACGTAGTTAGCAGCGTTCTTAGGGCCTGGCGCTCAGGAAAACGACTTAATACATCGTAGTCCATTGAGACTGAAAGGACTAGACCGATGGCCACCTGTCTGGGCACGTGGAACCACGTGATTTACGTGTAAGCTCTCTATTAGGCCGTAAAAGGCCATATTACAGGCTTTGAAGGCCTGTGCACGTAGTTAGCAGCGTTCTTAGGGCCTGGCGCTCAGGAAAACGACTTAATACATCGTAGTCCATTGAGACTGAAAGGACTAGACCGATGGCCACCTGTCTGGGCACGTGGAACCACGTGATTTACGTGTAAGCTCTCTATTAGGCCGTAAAAGGCCATATTACAGGCTTTGAAGGCCTGTGCACGTAGTTAGCAGCGTTCTTAGGGCCTGGCGCTCAGGAAAACGACTTAATACATCGTAGTCCATTGAGACTGAAAGGACTAGACCGATGGCCACCTGTCTGGGCACGTGGAACCACGTGATTTACGTGTAAGCTCTCTATTAGGCTGTAAAAGGCCATATTACAGGCTTTGAAGGCCTGTGCACGTAGTTAGCAGCGTTCTTAGGGCCTGGCGCTCAGGAAAACGACTTAATACATCGTAGTCCATTGAGACTGAAAGGACTAGACCGATGGCCACCTGTCTGGGCACGTGGAACCACGTGATTTACGTGTAAGCTCTCTATTAGGCTGTAAAAGGCCATATTACAGGCTTTGAAGGCCTGTGCACGTAGTTAGCAGCGTTCTTAGGGCCTGGCGCTCAGGAAAACGACTTAATACATCGTAGTCCATTGAGACTGAAAGGACTAGACCGATGGCCACCTGTCTGGGCACGTGGAACCACGTGATTTACGTGTAAGCTCTCTATTAGGCTGTAAAAGGCCATATTACAGGCTTTGAAGGCCTGTGCACGTAGTTAGCAGCGTTCTTAGGGCCTGGCGCTCAGGAAAACGACTTAATACATCGTAGTCCATTGAGACTGAAAGGACTAGACCGATGGCCACCTGTCTGGGCACGTGGAACCACGTGATTTACGTGTAAGCTCTCTATTAGGCTGTAAAAGGCCATATTACAGGCTTTGAAGGCCTGTGCACGTAGTTAGCAGCGTTCTTAGGGCCTGGCGCTCAGGAAAACGACTTAATACATCGTAGTCCATTGAGACTGAAAGGACTAGACCGATGGCCACCTGTCTGGGCACGTGGAACCACGTGATTTACGTGTAAGCTCTCTATTAGGCTGTAAAAGGCCATATTACAGGCTTTGAAGGCCTGTGCACGTAGTTAGCAGCGTTCTTAGGGCCTGGCGCTCAGGAAAACGACTTAATACATCGTAGTCCATTGAGACTGAAAGGACTAGACCGATGGCCACCTGTCTGGGCACGTGGAACCACGTGATTTACGTGTAAGCTCTCTATTAGGCTGTAAAAGGCCATATTACAGGCTTTGAAGGCCTGTGCACGTAGTTAGCAGCGTTCTTAGGGCCTGGCGCTCAGGAAAACGACTTAATACATCGTAGTCCATTGAGACTGAAAGGACTAGACCGATGGCCACCTGTCTGGGCACGTGGAACCACGTGATTTACGTGTAAGCTCTCTATTAGGCTGTAAAAGGCCATATTACAGGCTTTGAAGGCCTGTGCACGTAGTTAGCAGCGTTCTTAGGGCCTGGCGCTCAGGAAAACGACTTAATACATCGTAGTCCATTGAGACTGAAAGGACTAGACCGATGGCCACCTGTCTGGGCACGTGGAACCACGTGATTTACGTGTAAGCTCTCTATTAGGCTGTAAAAGGCCATATTACAGGCTTTGAAGGCCTGTGCACGTAGTTAGCAGCGTTCTTAGGGCCTGGCGCTCAGGAAAACGACTTAATACATCGTAGTCCATTGAGACTGAAAGGACTAGACCGATGGCCACCTGTCTGGGCACGTGGAACCACGTGATTTACGTGTAAGCTCTCTATTAGGCTGTAAAAGGCCATATTACAGGCTTTGAAGGCCTGTGCACGTAGTTAGCAGCGTTCTTAGGGCCTGGCGCTCAGGAAAACGACTTAATACATCGTAGTCCATTGAGACTGAAAGGACTAGACCGATGGCCACCTGTCTGGGCACGTGGAACCACGTGATTTACGTGTAAGCTCTCTATTAGGCTGTAAAAGGCCATATTACAGGCTTTGAAGGCCTGTGCACGTAGTTAGCAGCGTTCTTAGGGCCTGGCGCTCAGGAAAACGACTTAATACATCGTAGTCCATTGAGACTGAAAGGACTAGACCGATGGCCACCTGTCTGGGCACGTGGAACCACGTGATTTACGTGTAAGCTCTCTATTAGGCTGTAAAAGGCCATATTACAGGCTTTGAAGGCCTGTGCACGTAGTTAGCAGCGTTCTTAGGGCCTGGCGCTCAGGAAAACGACTTAATACATCGTAGTCCATTGAGACTGAAAGGACTAGACCGATGGCCACCTGTCTGGGCACGTGGAACCACGTGATTTACGTGTAAGCTCTCTATTAGGCTGTAAAAGGCCATATTACAGGCTTTGAAGGCCTGTGCACGTAGTTAGCAGCGTTCTTAGGGCCTGGCGCTCAGGAAAACGACTTAATACATCGTAGTCCATTGAGACTGAAAGGACTAGACCGATGGCCACCTGTCTGGGCACGTGGAACCACGTGATTTACGTGTAAGCTCTCTATTAGGCTGTAAAAGGCCATATTACAGGCTTTGAAGGCCTGTGCACGTAGTTAGCAGCGTTCTTAGGGCCTGGCGCTCAGGAAAACGACTTAATACATCGTAGTCCATTGAGACTGAAAGGACTAGACCGATGGCCACCTGTCTGGGCACGTGGAACCACGTGATTTACGTGTAAGCTCTCTATTAGGCTGTAAAAGGCCATATTACAGGCTTTGAAGGCCTGTGCACGTAGTTAGCAGCGTTCTTAGGGCCTGGCGCTCAGGAAAACGACTTAATACATCGTAGTCCATTGAGACTGAAAGGACTAGACCGATGGCCACCTGTCTGGGCACGTGGAACCACGTGATTTACGTGTAAGCTCTCTATTAGGCCGTAAAAGGCCATATTACAGGCTTTGAAGGCCTGTGCACGTAGTTAGCAGCGTTCTTAGGGCCTGGCGCTCAGGAAAACGACTTAATACATCGTAGTCCATTGAGACTGAAAGGACTAGACCGATGGCCACCTGTCTGGGCACGTGGAACCACGTGATTTACGTGTAAGCTCTCTATTAGGCTGTAAAAGGCCATATTACAGGCTTTGAAGGCCTGTGCACGTAGTTAGCAGCGTTCTTAGGGCCTGGCGCTCAGGAAAACGACTTAATACATCGTAGTCCATTGAGACTGAAAGGACTAGACCGATGGCCACCTGTCTGGGCACGTGGAACCACGTGATTTACGTGTAAGCTCTCTATTAGGCTGTAAAAGGCCATATTACAGGCTTTGAAGGCCTGTGCACGTAGTTAGCAGCGTTCTTAGGGCCTGGCGCTCAGGAAAACGACTTAATACATCGTAGTCCATTGAGACTGAAAGGACTAGACCGATGGCCACCTGTCTGGGCACGTGGAACCACGTGATTTACGTGTAAGCTCTCTATTAGGCTGTAAAAGGCCATATTACAGGCTTTGAAGGCCTGTGCACGTAGTTAGCAGCGTTCTTAGGGCCTGGCGCTCAGGAAAACGACTTAATACATCGTAGTCCATTGAGACTGAAAGGACTAGACCGATGGCCACCTGTCTGGGCACGTGGAACCACGTGATTTACGTGTAAGCTCTCTATTAGGCCGTAAAAGGCCATATTACAGGCTTTGAAGGCCTGTGCACGTAGTTAGCAGCGTTCTTAGGGCCTGGCGCTCAGGAAAACGACTTAATACATCGTAGTCCATTGAGACTGAAAGGACTAGACCGATGGCCACCTGTCTGGGCACGTGGAACCACGTGATTTACGTGTAAGCTCTCTATTAGGCTGTAAAAGGCCATATTACAGGCTTTGAAGGCCTGTGCACGTAGTTAGCAGCGTTCTTAGGGCCTGGCGCTCAGGAAAACGACTTAATACATCGTAGTCCATTGAGACTGAAAGGACTAGACCGATGGCCACCTGTCTGGGCACGTGGAACCACGTGATTTACGTGTAAGCTCTCTATTAGGCTGTAAAAGGCCATATTACAGGCTTTGAAGGCCTGTGCACGTAGTTAGCAGCGTTCTTAGGGCCTGGCGCTCAGGAAAACGACTTAATACATCGTAGTCCATTGAGACTGAAAGGACTAGACCGATGGCCACCTGTCTGGGCACGTGGAACCACGTGATTTACGTGTAAGCTCTCTATTAGGCTGTAAAAGGCCATATTACAGGCTTTGAAGGCCTGTGCACGTAGTTAGCAGCGTTCTTAGGGCCTGGCGCTCAGGAAAACGACTTAATACATCGTAGTCCATTGAGACTGAAAGGACTAGACCGATGGCCACCTGTCTGGGCACGTGGAACCACGTGATTTACGTGTAAGCTCTCTATTAGGCTGTAAAAGGCCATATTACAGGCTTTGAAGGCCTGTGCACGTAGTTAGCAGCGTTCTTAGGGCCTGGCGCTCAGGAAAACGACTTAATACATCGTAGTCCATTGAGACTGAAAGGACTAGACCGATGGCCACCTGTCTGGGCACGTGGAACCACGTGATTTACGTGTAAGCTCTCTATTAGGCTGTAAAAGGCCATATTACAGGCTTTGAAGGCCTGTGCACGTAGTTAGCAGCGTTCTTAGGGCCTGGCGCTCAGGAAAACGACTTAATACATCGTAGTCCATTGAGACTGAAAGGACTAGACCGATGGCCACCTGTCTGGGCACGTGGAACCACGTGATTTACGTGTAAGCTCTCTATTAGGCTGTAAAAGGCCATATTACAGGCTTTGAAGGCCTGTGCACGTAGTTAGCAGCGTTCTTAGGGCCTGGCGCTCAGGAAAACGACTTAATACATCGTAGTCCATTGAGACTGAAAGGACTAGACCGATGGCCACCTGTCTGGGCACGTGGAACCACGTGATTTACGTGTAAGCTCTCTATTAGGCTGTAAAAGGCCATATTACAGGCTTTGAAGGCCTGTGCACGTAGTTAGCAGCGTTCTTAGGGCCTGGCGCTCAGGAAAACGACTTAATACATCGTAGTCCATTGAGACTGAAAGGACTAGACCGATGGCCACCTGTCTGGGCACGTGGAACCACGTGATTTACGTGTAAGCTCTCTATTAGGCTGTAAAAGGCCATATTACAGGCTTTGAAGGCCTGTGCACGTAGTTAGCAGCGTTCTTAGGGCCTGGCGCTCAGGAAAACGACTTAATACATCGTAGTCCATTGAGACTGAAAGGACTAGACCGATGGCCACCTGTCTGGGCACGTGGAACCACGTGATTTACGTGTAAGCTCTCTATTAGGCCGTAAAAGGCCATATTACAGGCTTTGAAGGCCTGTGCACGTAGTTAGCAGCGTTCTTAGGGCCTGGCGCTCAGGAAAACGACTTAATACATCGTAGTCCATTGAGACTGAAAGGACTAGACCGATGGCCACCTGTCTGGGCACGTGGAACCACGTGATTTACGTGTAAGCTCTCTATTAGGCTGTAAAAGGCCATATTACAGGCTTTGAAGGCCTGTGCACGTAGTTAGCAGCGTTCTTAGGGCCTGGCGCTCAGGAAAACGACTTAATACATCGTAGTCCATTGAGACTGAAAGGACTAGACCGATGGCCACCTGTCTGGGCACGTGGAACCACGTGATTTACGTGTAAGCTCTCTATTAGGCTGTAAAAGGCCATATTACAGGCTTTGAAGGCCTGTGCACGTAGTTAGCAGCGTTCTTAGGGCCTGGCGCTCAGGAAAACGACTTAATACATCGTAGTCCATTGAGACTGAAAGGACTAGACCGATGGCCACCTGTCTGGGCACGTGGAACCACGTGATTTACGTGTAAGCTCTCTATTAGGCTGTAAAAGGCCATATTACAGGCTTTGAAGGCCTGTGCACGTAGTTAGCAGCGTTCTTAGGGCCTGGCGCTCAGGAAAACGACTTAATACATCGTAGTCCATTGAGACTGAAAGGACTAGACCGATGGCCACCTGTCTGGGCACGTGGAACCACGTGATTTACGTGTAAGCTCTCTATTAGGCTGTAAAAGGCCATATTACAGGCTTTGAAGGCCTGTGCACGTAGTTAGCAGCGTTCTTAGGGCCTGGCGCTCAGGAAAACGACTTAATACATCGTAGTCCATTGAGACTGAAAGGACTAGACCGATGGCCACCTGTCTGGGCACGTGGAACCACGTGATTTACGTGTAAGCTCTCTATTAGGCTGTAAAAGGCCATATTACAGGCTTTGAAGGCCTGTGCACGTAGTTAGCAGCGTTCTTAGGGCCTGGCGCTCAGGAAAACGACTTAATACATCGTAGTCCATTGAGACTGAAAGGACTAGACCGATGGCCACCTGTCTGGGCACGTGGAACCACGTGATTTACGTGTAAGCTCTCTATTAGGCTGTAAAAGGCCATATTACAGGCTTTGAAGGCCTGTGCACGTAGTTAGCAGCGTTCTTAGGGCCTGGCGCTCAGGAAAACGACTTAATACATCGTAGTCCATTGAGACTGAAAGGACTAGACCGATGGCCACCTGTCTGGGCACGTGGAACCACGTGATTTACGTGTAAGCTCTCTATTAGGCTGTAAAAGGCCATATTACAGGCTTTGAAGGCCTGTGCACGTAGTTAGCAGCGTTCTTAGGGCCTGGCGCTCAGGAAAACGACTTAATACATCGTAGTCCATTGAGACTGAAAGGACTAGACCGATGGCCACCTGTCTGGGCACGTGGAACCACGTGATTTACGTGTAAGCTCTCTATTAGGCTGTAAAAGGCCATATTACAGGCTTTGAAGGCCTGTGCACGTAGTTAGCAGCGTTCTTAGGGCCTGGCGCTCAGGAAAACGACTTAATACATCGTAGTCCATTGAGACTGAAAGGACTAGACCGATGGCCACCTGTCTGGGCACGTGGAACCACGTGATTTACGTGTAAGCTCTCTATTAGGCTGTAAAAGGCCATATTACAGGCTTTGAAGGCCTGTGCACGTAGTTAGCAGCGTTCTTAGGGCCTGGCGCTCAGGAAAACGACTTAATACATCGTAGTCCATTGAGACTGAAAGGACTAGACCGATGGCCACCTGTCTGGGCACGTGGAACCACGTGATTTACGTGTAAGCTCTCTATTAGGCTGTAAAAGGCCATATTACAGGCTTTGAAGGCCTGTGCACGTAGTTAGCAGCGTTCTTAGGGCCTGGCGCTCAGGAAAACGACTTAATACATCGTAGTCCATTGAGACTGAAAGGACTAGACCGATGGCCACCTGTCTGGGCACGTGGAACCACGTGATTTACGTGTAAGCTCTCTATTAGGCTGTAAAAGGCCATATTACAGGCTTTGAAGGCCTGTGCACGTAGTTAGCAGCGTTCTTAGGGCCTGGCGCTCAGGAAAACGACTTAATACATCGTAGTCCATTGAGACTGAAAGGACTAGACCGATGGCCACCTGTCTGGGCACGTGGAACCACGTGATTTACGTGTAAGCTCTCTATTAGGCTGTAAAAGGCCATATTACAGGCTTTGAAGGCCTGTGCACGTAGTTAGCAGCGTTCTTAGGGCCTGGCGCTCAGGAAAACGACTTAATACATCGTAGTCCATTGAGACTGAAAGGACTAGACCGATGGCCACCTGTCTGGGCACGTGGAACCACGTGATTTACGTGTAAGCTCTCTATTAGGCTGTAAAAGGCCATATTACAGGCTTTGAAGGCCTGTGCACGTAGTTAGCAGCGTTCTTAGGGCCTGGCGCTCAGGAAAACGACTTAATACATCGTAGTCCATTGAGACTGAAAGGACTAGACCGATGGCCACCTGTCTGGGCACGTGGAACCACGTGATTTACGTGTAAGCTCTCTATTAGGCTGTAAAAGGCCATATTACAGGCTTTGAAGGCCTGTGCACGTAGTTAGCAGCGTTCTTAGGGCCTGGCGCTCAGGAAAACGACTTAATACATCGTAGTCCATTGAGACTGAAAGGACTAGACCGATGGCCACCTGTCTGGGCACGTGGAACCACGTGATTTACGTGTAAGCTCTCTATTAGGCTGTAAAAGGCCATATTACAGGCTTTGAAGGCCTGTGCACGTAGTTAGCAGCGTTCTTAGGGCCTGGCGCTCAGGAAAACGACTTAATACATCGTAGTCCATTGAGACTGAAAGGACTAGACCGATGGCCACCTGTCTGGGCACGTGGAACCACGTGATTTACGTGTAAGCTCTCTATTAGGCTGTAAAAGGCCATATTACAGGCTTTGAAGGCCTGTGCACGTAGTTAGCAGCGTTCTTAGGGCCTGGCGCTCAGGAAAACGACTTAATACATCGTAGTCCATTGAGACTGAAAGGACTAGACCGATGGCCACCTGTCTGGGCACGTGGAACCACGTGATTTACGTGTAAGCTCTCTATTAGGCTGTAAAAGGCCATATTACAGGCTTTGAAGGCCTGTGCACGTAGTTAGCAGCGTTCTTAGGGCCTGGCGCTCAGGAAAACGACTTAATACATCGTAGTCCATTGAGACTGAAAGGACTAGACCGATGGCCACCTGTCTGGGCACGTGGAACCACGTGATTTACGTGTAAGCTCTCTATTAGGCCGTAAAAGGCCATATTACAGGCTTTGAAGGCCTGTGCACGTAGTTAGCAGCGTTCTTAGGGCCTGGCGCTCAGGAAAACGACTTAATACATCGTAGTCCATTGAGACTGAAAGGACTAGACCGATGGCCACCTGTCTGGGCACGTGGAACCACGTGATTTACGTGTAAGCTCTCTATTAGGCTGTAAAAGGCCATATTACAGGCTTTGAAGGCCTGTGCACGTAGTTAGCAGCGTTCTTAGCGCCTGGCGCTCAGGAAAACGACTTAATACATCGTAGTCCATTGAGACTGAAAGGACTAGACCGATGGCCACCTGTCTGGGCACGTGGAACCACGTGATTTACGTGTAAGCTCTCTATTAGGCTGTAAAAGGCCATATTACAGGCTTTGAAGGCCTGTGCACGTAGTTAGCAGCGTTCTTAGGGCCTGGCGCTCAGGAAAACGACTTAATACATCGTAGTCCATTGAGACTGAAAGGACTAGACCGATGGCCACCTGTCTGGGCACGTGGAACCACGTGATTTACGTGTAAGCTCTCTATTAGGCTGTAAAAGGCCATATTACAGGCTTTGAAGGCCTGTGCACGTAGTTAGCAGCGTTCTTAGGGCCTGGCGCTCAGGAAAACGACTTAATACATCGTAGTCCATTGAGACTGAAAGGACTAGACCGATGGCCACCTGTCTGGGCACGTGGAACCACGTGATTTACGTGTAAGCTCTCTATTAGGCTGTAAAAGGCCATATTACAGGCTTTGAAGGCCTGTGCACGTAGTTAGCAGCGTTCTTAGGGCCTGGCGCTCAGGAAAACGACTTAATACATCGTAGTCCATTGAGACTGAAAGGACTAGACCGATGGCCACCTGTCTGGGCACGTGGAACCACGTGATTTACGTGTAAGCTCTCTATTAGGCTGTAAAAGGCCATATTACAGGCTTTGAAGGCCTGTGCACGTAGTTAGCAGCGTTCTTAGGGCCTGGCGCTCAGGAAAACGACTTAATACATCGTAGTCCATTGAGACTGAAAGGACTAGACCGATGGCCACCTGTCTGGGCACGTGGAACCACGTGATTTACGTGTAAGCTCTCTATTAGGCTGTAAAAGGCCATATTACAGGCTTTGAAGGCCTGTGCACGTAGTTAGCAGCGTTCTTAGGGCCTGGCGCTCAGGAAAACGACTTAATACATCGTAGTCCATTGAGACTGAAAGGACTAGACCGATGGCCACCTGTCTGGGCACGTGGAACCACGTGATTTACGTGTAAGCTCTCTATTAGGCTGTAAAAGGCCATATTACAGGCTTTGAAGGCCTGTGCACGTAGTTAGCAGCGTTCTTAGGGCCTGGCGCTCAGGAAAACGACTTAATACATCGTAGTCCATTGAGACTGAAAGGACTAGACCGATGGCCACCTGTCTGGGCACGTGGAACCACGTGATTTACGTGTAAGCTCTCTATTAGGCTGTAAAAGGCCATATTACAGGCTTTGAAGGCCTGTGCACGTAGTTAGCAGCGTTCTTAGGGCCTGGCGCTCAGGAAAACGACTTAATACATCGTAGTCCATTGAGACTGAAAGGACTAGACCGATGGCCACCTGTCTGGGCACGTGGAACCACGTGATTTACGTGTAAGCTCTCTATTAGGCTGTAAAAGGCCATATTACAGGCTTTGAAGGCCTGTGCACGTAGTTAGCAGCGTTCTTAGGGCCTGGCGCTCAGGAAAACGACTTAATACATCGTAGTCCATTGAGACTGAAAGGACTAGACCGATGGCCACCTGTCTGGGCACGTGGAACCACGTGATTTACGTGTAAGCTCTCTATTAGGCTGTAAAAGGCCATATTACAGGCTTTGAAGGCCTGTGCACGTAGTTAGCAGCGTTCTTAGGGCCTGGCGCTCAGGAAAACGACTTAATACATCGTAGTCCATTGAGACTGAAAGGACTAGACCGATGGCCACCTGTCTGGGCACGTGGAACCACGTGATTTACGTGTAAGCTCTCTATTAGGCTGTAAAAGGCCATATTACAGGCTTTGAAGGCCTGTGCACGTAGTTAGCAGCGTTCTTAGGGCCTGGCGCTCAGGAAAACGACTTAATACATCGTAGTCCATTGAGACTGAAAGGACTAGACCGATGGCCACCTGTCTGGGCACGTGGAACCACGTGATTTACGTGTAAGCTCTCTATTAGGCTGTAAAAGGCCATATTACAGGCTTTGAAGGCCTGTGCACGTAGTTAGCAGCGTTCTTAGGGCCTGGCGCTCAGGAAAACGACTTAATACATCGTAGTCCATTGAGACTGAAAGGACTAGACCGATGGCCACCTGTCTGGGCACGTGGAACCACGTGATTTACGTGTAAGCTCTCTATTAGGCTGTAAAAGGCCATATTACAGGCTTTGAAGGCCTGTGCACGTAGTTAGCAGCGTTCTTAGGGCCTGGCGCTCAGGAAAACGACTTAATACATCGTAGTCCATTGAGACTGAAAGGACTAGACCGATGGCCACCTGTCTGGGCACGTGGAACCACGTGATTTACGTGTAAGCTCTCTATTAGGCTGTAAAAGGCCATATTACAGGCTTTGAAGGCCTGTGCACGTAGTTAGCAGCGTTCTTAGGGCCTGGCGCTCAGGAAAACGACTTAATACATCGTAGTCCATTGAGACTGAAAGGACTAGACCGATGGCCACCTGTCTGGGCACGTGGAACCACGTGATTTACGTGTAAGCTCTCTATTAGGCTGTAAAAGGCCATATTACAGGCTTTGAAGGCCTGTGCACGTAGTTAGCAGCGTTCTTAGGGCCTGGCGCTCAGGAAAACGACTTAATACATCGTAGTCCATTGAGACTGAAAGGACTAGACCGATGGCCACCTGTCTGGGCACGTGGAACCACGTGATTTACGTGTAAGCTCTCTATTAGGCTGTAAAAGGCCATATTACAGGCTTTGAAGGCCTGTGCACGTAGTTAGCAGCGTTCTTAGGGCCTGGCGCTCAGGAAAACGACTTAATACATCGTAGTCCATTGAGACTGAAAGGACTAGACCGATGGCCACCTGTCTGGGCACGTGGAACCACGTGATTTACGTGTAAGCTCTCTATTAGGCTGTAAAAGGCCATATTACAGGCTTTGAAGGCCTGTGCACGTAGTTAGCAGCGTTCTTAGGGCCTGGCGCTCAGGAAAACGACTTAATACATCGTAGTCCATTGAGACTGAAAGGACTAGACCGATGGCCACCTGTCTGGGCACGTGGAACCACGTGATTTACGTGTAAGCTCTCTATTAGGCTGTAAAAGGCCATATTACAGGCTTTGAAGGCCTGTGCACGTAGTTAGCAGCGTTCTTAGGGCCTGGCGCTCAGGAAAACGACTTAATACATCGTAGTCCATTGAGACTGAAAGGACTAGACCGATGGCCACCTGTCTGGGCACGTGGAACCACGTGATTTACGTGTAAGCTCTCTATTAGGCTGTAAAAGGCCATATTACAGGCTTTGAAGGCCTGTGCACGTAGTTAGCAGCGTTCTTAGGGCCTGGCGCTCAGGAAAACGACTTAATACATCGTAGTCCATTGAGACTGAAAGGACTAGACCGATGGCCACCTGTCTGGGCACGTGGAACCACGTGATTTACGTGTAAGCTCTCTATTAGGCTGTAAAAGGCCATATTACAGGCTTTGAAGGCCTGTGCACGTAGTTAGCAGCGTTCTTAGGGCCTGGCGCTCAGGAAAACGACTTAATACATCGTAGTCCATTGAGACTGAAAGGACTAGACCGATGGCCACCTGTCTGGGCACGTGGAACCACGTGATTTACGTGTAAGCTCTCTATTAGGCTGTAAAAGGCCATATTACAGGCTTTGAAGGCCTGTGCACGTAGTTAGCAGCGTTCTTAGGGCCTGGCGCTCAGGAAAACGACTTAATACATCGTAGTCCATTGAGACTGAAAGGACTAGACCGATGGCCACCTGTCTGGGCACGTGGAACCACGTGATTTACGTGTAAGCTCTCTATTAGGCTGTAAAAGGCCATATTACAGGCTTTGAAGGCCTGTGCACGTAGTTAGCAGCGTTCTTAGGGCCTGGCGCTCAGGAAAACGACTTAATACATCGTAGTCCATTGAGACTGAAAGGACTAGACCGATGGCCACCTGTCTGGGCACGTGGAACCACGTGATTTACGTGTAAGCTCTCTATTAGGCTGTAAAAGGCCATATTACAGGCTTTGAAGGCCTGTGCACGTAGTTAGCAGCGTTCTTAGGGCCTGGCGCTCAGGAAAACGACTTAATACATCGTAGTCCATTGAGACTGAAAGGACTAGACCGATGGCCA
Source organism: Hydractinia echinata (assembly GCA_030067915.1). Classification (NCBI taxonomy): domain Eukaryota; kingdom Metazoa; phylum Cnidaria; class Hydrozoa; order Anthoathecata; family Hydractiniidae; genus Hydractinia; species Hydractinia echinata. The sequence continues at coordinate 8,632 of JASGCC010003031.1, read as the reverse complement.
CCTGTCTGGGCACGTGGAACCACGTGATTTACGTGTAAGCTCTCTATTAGGCTGTAAAAGGCCATATTACAGGCTTTGAAGGCCTGTGCACGTAGTTAGCAGCGTTCTTAGGGCCTGGCGCTCAGGAAAACGACTTAATACATCGTAGTCCATTGAGACTGAAAGGACTAGACCGATGGCCACCTGTCTGGGCACGTGGAACCACGTGATTTACGTGTAAGCTCTCTATTAGGCCGTAAAAGGCCATATTACAGGCTTTGAAGGCCTGTGCACGTAGTTAGCAGCGTTCTTAGGGCCTGGCGCTCAGGAAAACGACTTAATACATCGTAGTCCATTGAGACTGAAAGGACTAGACCGATGGCCACCTGTCTGGGCACGTGGAACCACGTGATTTACGTGTAAGCTCTCTATTAGGCTGTAAAAGGCCATATTACAGGCTTTGAAGGCCTGTGCACGTAGTTAGCAGCGTTCTTAGGGCCTGGCGCTCAGGAAAACGACTTAATACATCGTAGTCCATTGAGACTGAAAGGACTAGACCGATGGCCACCTGTCTGGGCACGTGGAACCACGTGATTTACGTGTAAGCTCTCTATTAGGCTGTAAAAGGCCATATTACAGGCTTTGAAGGCCTGTGCACGTAGTTAGCAGCGTTCTTAGGGCCTGGCGCTCAGGAAAACGACTTAATACATCGTAGTCCATTGAGACTGAAAGGACTAGACCGATGGCCACCTGTCTGGGCACGTGGAACCACGTGATTTACGTGTAAGCTCTCTATTAGGCTGTAAAAGGCCATATTACAGGCTTTGAAGGCCTGTGCACGTAGTTAGCAGCGTTCTTAGGGCCTGGCGCTCAGGAAAACGACTTAATACATCGTAGTCCATTGAGACTGAAAGGACTAGACCGATGGCCACCTGTCTGGGCACGTGGAACCACGTGATTTACGTGTAAGCTCTCTATTAGGCTGTAAAAGGCCATATTACAGGCTTTGAAGGCCTGTGCACGTAGTTAGCAGCGTTCTTAGGGCCTGGCGCTCAGGAAAACGACTTAATACATCGTAGTCCATTGAGACTGAAAGGACTAGACCGATGGCCACCTGTCTGGGCACGTGGAACCACGTGATTTACGTGTAAGCTCTCTATTAGGCTGTAAAAGGCCATATTACAGGCTTTGAAGGCCTGTGCACGTAGTTAGCAGCGTTCTTAGGGCCTGGCGCTCAGGAAAACGACTTAATACATCGTAGTCCATTGAGACTGAAAGGACTAGACCGATGGCCACCTGTCTGGGCACGTGGAACCACGTGATTTACGTGTAAGCTCTCTATTAGGCTGTAAAAGGCCATATTACAGGCTTTGAAGGCCTGTGCACGTAGTTAGCAGCGTTCTTAGGGCCTGGCGCTCAGGAAAACGACTTAATACATCGTAGTCCATTGAGACTGAAAGGACTAGACCGATGGCCACCTGTCTGGGCACGTGGAACCACGTGATTTACGTGTAAGCTCTCTATTAGGCTGTAAAAGGCCATATTACAGGCTTTGAAGGCCTGTGCACGTAGTTAGCAGCGTTCTTAGGGCCTGGCGCTCAGGAAAACGACTTAATACATCGTAGTCCATTGAGACTGAAAGGACTAGACCGATGGCCACCTGTCTGGGCACGTGGAACCACGTGATTTACGTGTAAGCTCTCTATTAGGCTGTAAAAGGCCATATTACAGGCTTTGAAGGCCTGTGCACGTAGTTAGCAGCGTTCTTAGGGCCTGGCGCTCAGGAAAACGACTTAATACATCGTAGTCCATTGAGACTGAAAGGACTAGACCGATGGCCACCTGTCTGGGCACGTGGAACCACGTGATTTACGTGTAAGCTCTCTATTAGGCTGTAAAAGGCCATATTACAGGCTTTGAAGGCCTGTGCACGTAGTTAGCAGCGTTCTTAGGGCCTGGCGCTCAGGAAAACGACTTAATACATCGTAGTCCATTGAGACTGAAAGGACTAGACCGATGGCCACCTGTCTGGGCACGTGGAACCACGTGATTTACGTGTAAGCTCTCTATTAGGCTGTAAAAGGCCATATTACAGGCTTTGAAGGCCTGTGCACGTAGTTAGCAGCGTTCTTAGGGCCTGGCGCTCAGGAAAACGACTTAATACATCGTAGTCCATTGAGACTGAAAGGACTAGACCGATGGCCACCTGTCTGGGCACGTGGAACCACGTGATTTACGTGTAAGCTCTCTATTAGGCTGTAAAAGGCCATATTACAGGCTTTGAAGGCCTGTGCACGTAGTTAGCAGCGTTCTTAGGGCCTGGCGCTCAGGAAAACGACTTAATACATCGTAGTCCATTGAGACTGAAAGGACTAGACCGATGGCCACCTGTCTGGGCACGTGGAACCACGTGATTTACGTGTAAGCTCTCTATTAGGCTGTAAAAGGCCATATTACAGGCTTTGAAGGCCTGTGCACGTAGTTAGCAGCGTTCTTAGGGCCTGGCGCTCAGGAAAACGACTTAATACATCGTAGTCCATTGAGACTGAAAGGACTAGACCGATGGCCACCTGTCTGGGCACGTGGAACCACGTGATTTACGTGTAAGCTCTCTATTAGGCTGTAAAAGGCCATATTACAGGCTTTGAAGGCCTGTGCACGTAGTTAGCAGCGTTCTTAGGGCCTGGCGCTCAGGAAAACGACTTAATACATCGTAGTCCATTGAGACTGAAAGGACTAGACCGATGGCCACCTGTCTGGGCACGTGGAACCACGTGATTTACGTGTAAGCTCTCTATTAGGCTGTAAAAGGCCATATTACAGGCTTTGAAGGCCTGTGCACGTAGTTAGCAGCGTTCTTAGGGCCTGGCGCTCAGGAAAACGACTTAATACATCGTAGTCCATTGAGACTGAAAGGACTAGACCGATGGCCACCTGTCTGGGCACGTGGAACCACGTGATTTACGTGTAAGCTCTCTATTAGGCTGTAAAAGGCCATATTACAGGCTTTGAAGGCCTGTGCACGTAGTTAGCAGCGTTCTTAGGGCCTGGCGCTCAGGAAAACGACTTAATACATCGTAGTCCATTGAGACTGAAAGGACTAGACCGATGGCCACCTGTCTGGGCACGTGGAACCACGTGATTTACGTGTAAGCTCTCTATTAGGCTGTAAAAGGCCATATTACAGGCTTTGAAGGCCTGTGCACGTAGTTAGCAGCGTTCTTAGGGCCTGGCGCTCAGGAAAACGACTTAATACATCGTAGTCCATTGAGACTGAAAGGACTAGACCGATGGCCACCTGTCTGGGCACGTGGAACCACGTGATTTACGTGTAAGCTCTCTATTAGGCTGTAAAAGGCCATATTACAGGCTTTGAAGGCCTGTGCACGTAGTTAGCAGCGTTCTTAGGGCCTGGCGCTCAGGAAAACGACTTAATACATCGTAGTCCATTGAGACTGAAAGGACTAGACCGATGGCCACCTGTCTGGGCACGTGGAACCACGTGATTTACGTGTAAGCTCTCTATTAGGCTGTAAAAGGCCATATTACAGGCTTTGAAGGCCTGTGCACGTAGTTAGCAGCGTTCTTAGGGCCTGGCGCTCAGGAAAACGACTTAATACATCGTAGTCCATTGAGACTGAAAGGACTAGACCGATGGCCACCTGTCTGGGCACGTGGAACCACGTGATTTACGTGTAAGCTCTCTATTAGGCTGTAAAAGGCCATATTACAGGCTTTGAAGGCCTGTGCACGTAGTTAGCAGCGTTCTTAGGGCCTGGCGCTCAGGAAAACGACTTAATACATCGTAGTCCATTGAGACTGAAAGGACTAGACCGATGGCCACCTGTCTGGGCACGTGGAACCACGTGATTTACGTGTAAGCTCTCTATTAGGCTGTAAAAGGCCATATTACAGGCTTTGAAGGCCTGTGCACGTAGTTAGCAGCGTTCTTAGGGCCTGGCGCTCAGGAAAACGACTTAATACATCGTAGTCCATTGAGACTGAAAGGACTAGACCGATGGCCCCCTGTCTGGGCACGTGGAACCACGTGATTTACGTGTAAGCTCTCTATTAGGCTGTAAAAGGCCATATTACAGGCTTTGAAGGCCTGTGCACGTAGTTAGCAGCGTTCTTAGGGCCTGGCGCTCAGGAAAACGACTTAATACATCGTAGTCCATTGAGACTGAAAGGACTAGACCGATGGCCACCTGTCTGGGCACGTGGAACCACGTGATTTACGTGTAAGCTCTCTATTAGGCTGTAAAAGGCCATATTACAGGCTTTGAAGGCCTGTGCACGTAGTTAGCAGCGTTCTTAGGGCCTGGCGCTCAGGAAAACGACTTAATACATCGTAGTCCATTGAGACTGAAAGGACTAGACCGATGGCCACCTGTCTGGGCACGTGGAACCACGTGATTTACGTGTAAGCTCTCTATTAGGCTGTAAAAGGCCATATTACAGGCTTTGAAGGCCTGTGCACGTAGTTAGCAGCGTTCTTAGGGCCTGGCGCTCAGGAAAACGACTTAATACATCGTAGTCCATTGAGACTGAAAGGACTAGACCGATGGCCACCTGTCTGGGCACGTGGAACCACGTGATTTACGTGTAAGCTCTCTATTAGGCTGTAAAAGGCCATATTACAGGCTTTGAAGGCCTGTGCACGTAGTTAGCAGCGTTCTTAGGGCCTGGCGCTCAGGAAAACGACTTAATACATCGTAGTCCATTGAGACTGAAAGGACTAGACCGATGGCCACCTGTCTGGGCACGTGGAACCACGTGATTTACGTGTAAGCTCTCTATTAGGCTGTAAAAGGCCATATTACAGGCTTTGAAGGCCTGTGCACGTAGTTAGCAGCGTTCTTAGGGCCTGGCGCTCAGGAAAACGACTTAATACATCGTAGTCCATTGAGACTGAAAGGACTAGACCGATGGCCACCTGTCTGGGCACGTGGAACCACGTGATTTACGTGTAAGCTCTCTATTAGGCTGTAAAAGGCCATATTACAGGCTTTGAAGGCCTGTGCACGTAGTTAGCAGCGTTCTTAGGGCCTGGCGCTCAGGAAAACGACTTAATACATCGTAGTCCATTGAGACTGAAAGGACTAGACCGATGGCCACCTGTCTGGGCACGTGGAACCACGTGATTTACGTGTAAGCTCTCTATTAGGCTGTAAAAGGCCATATTACAGGCTTTGAAGGCCTGTGCACGTAGTTAGCAGCGTTCTTAGGGCCTGGCGCTCAGGAAAACGACTTAATACATCGTAGTCCATTGAGACTGAAAGGACTAGACCGATGGCCACCTGTCTGGGCACGTGGAACCACGTGATTTACGTGTAAGCTCTCTATTAGGCTGTAAAAGGCCATATTACAGGCTTTGAAGGCCTGTGCACGTAGTTAGCAGCGTTCTTAGGGCCTGGCGCTCAGGAAAACGACTTAATACATCGTAGTCCATTGAGACTGAAAGGACTAGACCGATGGCCACCTGTCTGGGCACGTGGAACCACGTGATTTACGTGTAAGCTCTCTATTAGGCTGTAAAAGGCCATATTACAGGCTTTGAAGGCCTGTGCACGTAGTTAGCAGCGTTCTTAGGGCCTGGCGCTCAGGAAAACGACTTAATACATCGTAGTCCATTGAGACTGAAAGGACTAGACCGATGGCCACCTGTCTGGGCACGTGGAACCACGTGATTTACGTGTAAGCTCTCTATTAGGCCGTAAAAGGCCATATTACAGGCTTTGAAGGCCTGTGCACGTAGTTAGCAGCGTTCTTAGGGCCTGGCGCTCAGGAAAACGACTTAATACATCGTAGTCCATTGAGACTGAAAGGACTAGACCGATGGCCACCTGTCTGGGCACGTGGAACCACGTGATTTACGTGTAAGCTCTCTATTAGGCTGTAAAAGGCCATATTACAGGCTTTGAAGGCCTGTGCACGTAGTTAGCAGCGTTCTTAGGGCCTGGCGCTCAGGAAAACGACTTAATACATCGTAGTCCATTGAGACTGAAAGGACTAGACCGATGGCCACCTGTCTGGGCACGTGGAACCACGTGATTTACGTGTAAGCTCTCTATTAGGCTGTAAAAGGCCATATTACAGGCTTTGAAGGCCTGTGCACGTAGTTAGCAGCGTTCTTAGGGCCTGGCGCTCAGGAAAACGACTTAATACATCGTAGTCCATTGAGACTGAAAGGACTAGACCGATGGCCACCTGTCTGGGCACGTGGAACCACGTGATTTACGTGTAAGCTCTCTATTAGGCTGTAAAAGGCCATATTACAGGCTTTGAAGGCCTGTGCACGTAGTTAGCAGCGTTCTTAGGGCCTGGCGCTCAGGAAAACGACTTAATACATCGTAGTCCATTGAGACTGAAAGGACTAGACCGATGGCCACCTGTCTGGGCACGTGGAACCACGTGATTTACGTGTAAGCTCTCTATTAGGCTGTAAAAGGCCATATTACAGGCTTTGAAGGCCTGTGCACGTAGTTAGCAGCGTTCTTAGGGCCTGGCGCTCAGGAAAACGACTTAATACATCGTAGTCCATTGAGACTGAAAGGACTAGACCGATGGCCACCTGTCTGGGCACGTGGAACCACGTGATTTACGTGTAAGCTCTCTATTAGGCTGTAAAAGGCCATATTACAGGCTTTGAAGGCCTGTGCACGTAGTTAGCAGCGTTCTTAGGGCCTGGCGCTCAGGAAAACGACTTAATACATCGTAGTCCATTGAGACTGAAAGGACTAGACCGATGGCCACCTGTCTGGGCACGTGGAACCACGTGATTTACGTGTAAGCTCTCTATTAGGCTGTAAAAGGCCATATTACAGGCTTTGAAGGCCTGTGCACGTAGTTAGCAGCGTTCTTAGGGCCTGGCGCTCAGGAAAACGACTTAATACATCGTAGTCCATTGAGACTGAAAGGACTAGACCGATGGCCACCTGTCTGGGCACGTGGAACCACGTGATTTACGTGTAAGCTCTCTATTAGGCTGTAAAAGGCCATATTACAGGCTTTGAAGGCCTGTGCACGTAGTTAGCAGCGTTCTTAGGGCCTGGCGCTCAGGAAAACGACTTAATACATCGTAGTCCATTGAGACTGAAAGGACTAGACCGATGGCCACCTGTCTGGGCACGTGGAACCACGTGATTTACGTGTAAGCTCTCTATTAGGCTGTAAAAGGCCATATTACAGGCTTTGAAGGCCTGTGCACGTAGTTAGCAGCGTTCTTAGGGCCTGGCGCTCAGGAAAACGACTTAATACATCGTAGTCCATTGAGACTGAAAGGACTAGACCGATGGCCACCTGTCTGGGCACGTGGAACCACGTGATTTACGTGTAAGCTCTCTATTAGGCTGTAAAAGGCCATATTACAGGCTTTGAAGGCCTGTGCACGTAGTTAGCAGCGTTCTTAGGGCCTGGCGCTCAGGAAAACGACTTAATACATCGTAGTCCATTGAGACTGAAAGGACTAGACCGATGGCCACCTGTCTGGGCACGTGGAACCACGTGATTTACGTGTAAGCTCTCTATTAGGCCGTAAAAGGCCATATTACAGGCTTTGAAGGCCTGTGCACGTAGTTAGCAGCGTTCTTAGGGCCTGGCGCTCAGGAAAACGACTTAATACATCGTAGTCCATTGAGACTGAAAGGACTAGACCGATGGCCACCTGTCTGGGCACGTGGAACCACGTGATTTACGTGTAAGCTCTCTATTAGGCTGTAAAAGGCCATATTACAGGCTTTGAAGGCCTGTGCACGTAGTTAGCAGCGTTCTTAGGGCCTGGCGCTCAGGAAAACGACTTAATACATCGTAGTCCATTGAGACTGAAAGGACTAGACCGATGGCCACCTGTCTGGGCACGTGGAACCACGTGATTTACGTGTAAGCTCTCTATTAGGCCGTAAAAGGCCATATTACAGGCTTTGAAGGCCTGTGCACGTAGTTAGCAGCGTTCTTAGGGCCTGGCGCTCAGGAAAACGACTTAATACATCGTAGTCCATTGAGACTGAAAGGACTAGACCGATGGCCACCTGTCTGGGCACGTGGAACCACGTGATTTACGTGTAAGCTCTCTATTAGGCTGTAAAAGGCCATATTACAGGCTTTGAAGGCCTGTGCACGTAGTTAGCAGCGTTCTTAGGGCCTGGCGCTCAGGAAAACGACTTAATACATCGTAGTCCATTGAGACTGAAAGGACTAGACCGATGGCCACCTGTCTGGGCACGTGGAACCACGTGATTTACGTGTAAGCTCTCTATTAGGCTGTAAAAGGCCATATTACAGGCTTTGAAGGCCTGTGCACGTAGTTAGCAGCGTTCTTAGGGCCTGGCGCTCAGGAAAACGACTTAATACATCGTAGTCCATTGAGACTGAAAGGACTAGACCGATGGCCACCTGTCTGGGCACGTGGAACCACGTGATTTACGTGTAAGCTCTCTATTAGGCTGTAAAAGGCCATATTACAGGCTTTGAAGGCCTGTGCACGTAGTTAGCAGCGTTCTTAGGGCCTGGCGCTCAGGAAAACGACTTAATACATCGTAGTCCATTGAGACTGAAAGGACTAGACCGATGGCCACCTGTCTGGGCACGTGGAACCACGTGATTTACGTGTAAGCTCTCTATAATTATGGCTCTAGGTAAAGGCTCATTAAAC
>JASGCC010003030.1:0-25599 GCA_030067915.1 Hydractinia echinata | reverse complement strand
CAATCCTAGCCGTTAGCGCGCGCTGAAGAAATAGAGACATTTCAAAAACTACATTTCATTGACTTTCTAACGGTATCAGTCCGTTTGAGTTACAACGGTTGCGTCACATATTCGTACCAACATGTATTTAGCGATATTTTTCTGATATTACTAGGTTGCATTCGCTTTTAACAGTTGAAACGATTGACTGTGGACTTAATGAACTGATTTTGGACTTTGACCTTATAAATGTGATAAATGAGACAATTGGACTCCAAGAAATAACATTTTTCTTAATTTGACATGATTGCTGGAACTCAGCAATTACACTGGGCGCTGTGGTAGCGCTTTATTTAAAATTTAGTAAATAAGTCATTTTTTACTGTTGGGACCAATCCTAGCCGTTAGCCGCGCTGAAGAAATAGAGACAGTTTTCAAAACTACATTTCATTGACTTCTAACGGTATCAGTCCGTTTGAGTTACAACGGTTTGCGTCACATATTCGTACCAACATGTATTTAGCGATATTTTTCTGATATTACTAGGTTGCATCGCTTTTAACAGTGAAACGATTGACTGTGGACTTAATTGAACTGATTTTGGACTTTGATTATAAATGTGATAAATGAGACAATTGGACTCCAAGAAATAACATTCTTCTTAATTTGACATGATTGCTGGAACTCAGCAATTACACTGGGCGCTGTTAGCGCTTTATTTAAAAATTTAGATAAATAAGTCATTTTTACTGTGGGACCAATCCTAGCCGTTAGCGCGCGCTGAAGAAATAGAGACAGTTTCAAAAACTACATTTCATTGACTTTCTAACGGTATCAGTCCGTTTGAGTTACAACGGTTGCGTCACATATTCGTACCAACATGTATTTAGCGATATTTTTCTGATATTACTAGGTTGCATCGCTTTTAACAGTGAAACGATTGACTGTGGGACTTAATTGAACTGATTTTGGACTTTGACCTTATAAATGTGATAAATGAGACAATTGGACTCCAAGAAATAACATTCTTCTTAATTTGACATGATTGCTGGAACTCAGCATTACACTGGGCGCTGTGGTAGCGCTTTATTTAAAAATTTAGATAAATAAGTCATTTTTACTGTGGGACCAATCCTAGCCGTTAGCGCGCTGAAGAAATAGAGACAGTTTCAAAAACTACATTTCATTGACTTTCTAACGGTATCAGTCCGTTTGAGTTACAACGGTTGCGTCACATATTCGTACCAACATGTATTTAGCGATATTTTTCTGATATTACTAGGTTGCATCGCTTTTAACAGTGAAACGATTGACTGTGGGACTTAATTGAACTGATTTTGGACTTTGACCTTATAAATTGATAAATGAGACAATTGGACTCCAAGAAATAACATTCTTCTTAATTTGACATGATTGCTGGAACTCAGCAATTACACTGGCGCTGTGGTAGCGCTTTATTTAAAAATTTAGATAAATAAGTCATTTTTTACTGTGGGACCAATCCTAGCCGTTAGCGCGCGCTGAAGAAATAGAGACAGTTTCAAAAACTACATTTCATTGACTTCTAACGGTATCAGTCCGTTTGAGTTACAACGGTTGCGTCACATATTCGTACCAACATGTATTTAGCGATATTTTCTGATATTACTAGGTTGCATCGCTTTTAACAGTGAAACGATTGACTGTGGGACTTAATTGAACTGATTTTGGACTTTGACCTTATAAATGTGATAAATGAGACAATTGGACTCCAAGAAATAACATTCTTCTTAATTTGACATGATTGCTGGAACTCAGCAATTACACTGGGCGCTGTGGTAGCGCTTTATTTAAAATTTAGATAAATAAGTCATTTTTACTGTGGGACCAATCCTAGCCGTTAGCGGCGCTGAAGAAATAGAGACAGTTTCAAAACTACATTTCATTGACTTTCTAACGGTATCAGTCCGTTTGAGTTACAACGGTTGCGTCACATATTCGTACCAACATGTATTTAGCGATATTTTTCTGATATTACTAGGTTGCATCGCTTTTAACAGTGAAACGATTGACTGTGGGACTTAATTGAACTGATTTTGGACTTTGACCTTATAAATGTGATAAATGAGACAATTGGACTCCAAGAAATAACATTCTTCTTAATTTGACATGATTGCTGGAACTCAGCAATTACACTGGGCGCTGTGGTAGCGCTTTATTTAAAAATTTAGATAAATAAGTCATTTTTACTGTGGGACCAATCCTAGCCGTTAGCGCGCGCTGAAGAAATAGAGACAGTTTCAAAAACTACATTTCATTGACTTTCTAACGGTATCAGTCCGTTTGAGTTACAACGGTTGCGTCACATATTCGTACCAACATGTATTTAGCGATATTTTTCTGATATTACTAGGTTGCATCGCTTTTAACAGTGAAACGATTGACTGTGGGACTTAATTGAACTGATTTTGGACTTTGACCTTATAAATGTGATAAATGAGACAATTGGACTCCAAGAAATAACATTCTTCTTAATTTGACATGATTGCTGGAACTCAGCAATTACACTGGGCCTGCTGGTAGCGCTTTATTTAAAAATTTAGATAAATAAGTCATTTTTCACTGTGGGACCAATCCTAGCCGTTAGCGCGCGCTGAAGAAATAGAGACAGTTTCAAAAACTACATTTCATTGACTTTCTAACGGTATCAGTCCGTTTGAGTTACAACGGTTGCGTCACATATTCGTACCAACATGTATTTAGCGATATTTTTCTGATATTACTAGGTTGCATCGCTTTTAACAGTGAAACGATTGACTGTGGGACTTAATTGAACTGATTTTGGACTTTGACCTTATAAATGTGATAAATGAGACAATTGGACTAAGAAATAACATTCTTCTTAATTTGACATGATTGCTGGAACTCAGCAATTACACTGGGCGCTGTGGTAGCGCTTTATTTAAAAATTTAGATAAATAAGTCATTTTTCACTGTGGGACCAATCCTAGCGTTAGCGCGCGCTGAAGAAATAGAGACAGTTTCAAAAATTACATTTCATTGACTTTCTAACGGTATCAGTCCGTTTGAGTACAACGGTTGCGTCACATATTCGTACCAACATGTATTTAGCGATATTTTTCTGATATTACTAGGTTGCATCGCTTTTAACAGTGAAACGATTGACTGTGGGACTTAATTGAACTGATTTTGGACTTTGACCTTATAAATGTGATAAATGAGACAATTGGACTCCAAGAAATAACATTCTTCTTAATTTGACATGATTGCTGGAACTCAGCAATTACACTGGGCGCTGTGGTAGCGCTTTATTTAAAAATTTAGATAAATAAGTCATTTTTACTGTGGGACCAATCCTAGCCGTTAGCGCGCGCTGAAGAAATAGAGACAGTTTCAAAAACTACATTTCATTGACTTTCTAACGGTATCAGTCCGTTTGAGTTACAACGGTTGCGTCACATATTCGTACCAACATGTATTTAGCGATATTTTTCTGATATTACTAGGTTGCATCGCTTTTAACAATGAAACGATTGACTGTGGGACTTAATTGAACTGATTTTGGACTTTGACCTTATAAATGTGATAAATGAGAAATTTGGACTCCAAGAAATAACATTCTTCTTAATTTGACATGATGGAACTCAGCAATTACACTGGGCGCTGTGGTAGCGCTTTATTTAAAAACTTAGATAAATAAGTCATTTTTCACTGTGGGACCAATCCTAGGCGTTAGCGGGCGCTGAGGAAATAGAGACAGTTTCAAAAACTACATTTCATTGACTTTCTAACGGTATCAGTCCGTTTGAGTTACAACGGTTGCGTCACATATTCGTACCAACATGTATTTAGCGATATTTTTCTGATATTACTAGGTTGCATCGCTTTTAACAGTGAAACGATTGACTGTGGGACTTAATTGAACTGATTTTGGACTTTGACCTTATAAATGTGATAAATGAGACAATTGGACTCCAAGAAATAACATTCTTCTTAATTTGACATGATTGCTGGAACTCAGCAATTACACTGGGCGCTGTGGTAGCGCTTTATTTAAAAATTTAGATAAATAAGTCATTTTTCACTGTGGGACCAATCCTAGCCGTTAGCGCGCGCTGAAGAAATAGAGACAGTTTCAAAAACTACATTTCATTGACTTTCTAACGGTATCAGTCCGTTTGAGTTACAACGGTTGCGTCACATATTCGTACCAACATGTATTTAGCGATATTTTTCTGATATTACTAGGTTGCATCGCTTTTAACAGTGAAACGATTGACTGTGGGACTTAATTGAACTGATTTTGGACTTTGACCTTATAAATGTGATAAATGAGACAATTGGACTAAGAAATAACATTCTTCTTAATTTGACATGATTGCTGGAACTCAGCAATTACACTGGGCGCTGTGGTAGCGCTTTATTTAAAAATTTAGATAAATAAGTCATTTTTCACTGTGGGACCAATCCTAGCCGTTAGCGTGCGCTGAAGAAATAGAGACAGTTTCAAAAACTACATTTCATTGACTTTCTAACGGTATCAGTCCGTTTGAGTTACAACGGTTGCGTCACATATTCGTACCAACATGTATTTAGCGATATTTTTCATATTACTAGGTTGCATCGCTTTTAACAGTGAAACGATTGACTGTGGGACTTAATTGAACTGATTTTGGACTTTGACCTTATAAATGTGATAAATGAGATAATTGGACTCCAAGAAATATCATTCTTCTTAATTTGACAGGATTGCTGGAACTCAGCAATTACACTGGGCGCTGTGGTAGCGCTTTATTTAAAAATTTAGATAAGTCAGTCATTTTTCACTGTGGGAACAATCCTAGCCGTTAGCGTGCGCTGAAGAAATAGAGACAGTTTCAAAAACTACATTTCATTGACTTTCTAACGGTATCAGTCCGTTTGAGTTACAACGGTTGCGTCACATATTCGTACCAACATGTATTTAGCGATATTTTTCTGATATTACTAGGTTGCATCGCTTTTAACAGTGAAACGATTGACTGTGGGACTTAATTGAACTGATTTTGGACTTTGACCTTATAAATGTGATAAATGAGACAATTGGACTATAAGAAATAACATTCTTCTTAATTTGACATGATTGCTGGAACTCAGCAATTACACTGGGCGCTGAGGTAGTTTTAGAAACTGTCTCTATTTCTTCAGCGCGCGCTACCGGCTGGGATTGGTCCCACAGTGAAAAATGACTTATTTATCTAAATTTTTAAATAAAGCGCTACCACAGCGCCCAGTGTAATTGCTGAGTTCCAGCAATCATGTCTAATTAAGAAGAATGTTATTTCTTGGAGTCCAATTGTCTCATTTATCACATTTATAAGGTCAAAGTCCAAAATCAGTTCAATTAAGTCCCACAGTCAATCGTTTCACTGTTAAAAGCGATGCAACCTAGTAATATCAGAAAAATATCGCTAAATACATGTTGGTACGAATATGTGACGCAACCGTTGTAACTCAAACGGACTGATACCGTTAGAAAGTCAATGAAATGTAGTTTTTGAAACTGTCTCTATTTCTTCAGCGCGCGCTAACGGCTAGGATTGGTCCCACAGTAAAAATGACTTATTTATCTAAATTTTTAAATAAAGCGCTACCACAGCGCCCAGTGTAATTGCTGAGTTCCAGCAATCATGTCAAATTAAGAAGAATGTTATTTCTTGGAGTCCAATTGTCTCATTTATCACATTTATAAGGTCAAAGTCCAAAATCAGTTCAATTAAGTCCCACAGTCAATCGTTTCACTGTTAAAAGCGATGCAACCTAGTAATATCAGAAAAATATCGCTAAATACATGTTGGTACGAATATGTGACGCAACCGTTGTAACTCAAACGGACTGATACCGTTAGAAAGTCAATGAAATGTAGTTTTTGAAACTGTCTCTATTTCTTCAGCGCGCGCTAACGGCTAGGATTGGTCCCACAGTAAAAAATGACTTATTTATCTAAATTTTTAAATAAAGCGCTACCACAGCGCCCAGTGTAATTGCTGAGTTCCAGCAATCATGTCAAATTAAGAAGAATGTTATTTCTTGGAGTCCAATTGTCTCATTTATCACATTTATAAGGTCAAAGTCCAAAATCAGTTCAATTAAGTCCCACAGTCAATCGTTTCACTGTTAAAAGCGATGCAACCTAGTAATATCAGAAAAATATCGCTAAATACATGTTGGTACGAATATGTGACGCAACCGTTGTAACTCAAACGGACTGATACCGTTAGAAAGTCAATGAAATGTAGTTTTTGAAACTGTCTCTATTTCTTCAGCGCGCGCTAACGGCTAGGATTGGTCCCACAGTAAAAAATGACTTATTTATCTAAATTTTTAAATAAAGCGCTACCACAGCGCCCAGTGTAATTGCTGAGTTCCAGCAATCATGTCAAATTAAGAAGAATGTTATTTCTTGGAGTCCAATTGTCTCATTTATCACATTTATAAGGTCAAAGTCCAAAATCAGTTCAATTAAGTCCCACAGTCAATCGTTTCACTGTTAAAAGCGATGCAACCTAGTAATATCAGAAAAATATCGCTAAATACATGTTGGTACGAATATGTGACGCAACCGTTGTAACTCAAACGGACTGATACCGTTAGAAAGTCAATGAAATGTAGTTTTTGAAACTGTCTCTATTTCTTCAGCGCGCGCTAACGGCTAGGATTGGTCCCACAGTAAAAAATGACTTATTTATCTAAATTTTTAAATAAAGCGCTACCACAGCGCCCAGTGTAATTGCTGAGTTCCAGCAATCATGTCAAATTAAGAAGAATGTTATTTCTTGGAGTCCAATTGTCTCATTTATCACATTTATAAGGTCAAAGTCCAAAATCAGTTCAATTAAGTCCCACAGTCAATCGTTTCACTGTTAAAAGCGATGCAACCTAGTAATATCAGAAAAATATCGCTAAATACATGTTGGTACGAATATGTGACGCAACCGTTGTAACTCAAACGGAC
Source organism: Hydractinia echinata (assembly GCA_030067915.1). Lineage (NCBI taxonomy): Eukaryota > Metazoa > Cnidaria > Hydrozoa > Anthoathecata > Hydractiniidae > Hydractinia > Hydractinia echinata. The sequence continues at coordinate 18,626 of JASGCC010003030.1, read as the reverse complement.
TGATACCGTTAGAAAGTCAATGAAATGTAGTTTTTGAAACTGTCTCTATTTCTTCAGCGCGCGCTAACGGCTAGGATTGGTCCCACAGTAAAAATGACTTATTTATCTAAATTTTTAAATAAAGCGCTACCACAGCGCCCAGTGTAATTGCTGAGTTCCAGCAATCATGTCAAATTAAGAAGAATGTTATTTCTTGGAGTCCAATTGTCTCATTTATCACATTTATAAGGTCAAAGTCCAAAATCAGTTCAATTAAGTCCCACAGTCAATCGTTTCACTGTTAAAAGCGATGCAACCTAGTAATATCAGAAAAATATCGCTAAATACATGTTGGTACGAATATGTGACGCAACCGTTGTAACTCAAACGGACTGATACCGTTAGAAAGTCAATGAAATGTAGTTTTTGAAACTGTCTCTATTTCTTCAGCGCGCGCTAACGGCTAGGATTGGTCCCACAGTAAAAAATGACTTATTTATCTAAATTTTTAAATAAAGCGCTACCACAGCGCCCAGTGTAATTGCTGAGTTCCAGCAATCATGTCAAATTAAGAAGAATGTTATTTCTTGGAGTCCAATTGTCTCATTTATCACATTTATAAGGTCAAAGTCCAAAATCAGTTCAATTAAGTCCCACAGTCAATCGTTTCACTGTTAAAAGCGATGCAACCTAGTAATATCAGAAAAATATCGCTAAATACATGTTGGTACGAATATGTGACGCAACCGTTGTAACTCAAACGGACTGATACCGTTAGAAAGTCAATGAAATGTAGTTTTTGAAACTGTCTCTATTTCTTCAGCGCGCGCTAACGGCTAGGATTGGTCCCACAGTAAAAAATGACTTATTTATCTAAATTTTTAAATAAAGCGCTACCACAGCGCCCAGTGTAATTGCTGAGTTCCAGCAATCATGTCAAATTAAGAAGAATGTTATTTCTTGGAGTCCAATTGTCTCATTTATCACATTTATAAGGTCAAAGTCCAAAATCAGTTCAATTAAGTCCCACAGTCAATCGTTTCACTGTTAAAAGCGATGCAACCTAGTAATATCAGAAAAATATCGCTAAATACATGTTGGTACGAATATGTGACGCAACCGTTGTAACTCAAACGGACTGATACCGTTAGAAAGTCAATGAAATGTAGTTTTTGAAACTGTCTCTATTTCTTCAGCGCGCGCTAACGGCTAGGATTGGTCCCACAGTAAAAAATGACTTATTTATCTAAATTTTTAAATAAAGCGCTACCACAGCGCCCAGTGTAATTGCTGAGTTCCAGCAATCATGTCAAATTAAGAAGAATGTTATTTCTTGGAGTCCAATTGTCTCATTTATCACATTTATAAGGTCAAAGTCCAAAATCAGTTCAATTAAGTCCCACAGTCAATCGTTTCACTGTTAAAAGCGATGCAACCTAGTAATATCAGAAAAATATCGCTAAATACATGTTGGTACGAATATGTGACGCAACCGTTGTAACTCAAACGGACTGATACCGTTAGAAAGTCAATGAAATGTAGTTTTTGAAACTGTCTCTATTTCTTCAGCGCGCGCTAACGGCTAGGATTGGTCCCACAGTAAAAAATGACTTATTTATCTAAATTTTTAAATAAAGCGCTACCACAGCGCCCAGTGTAATTGCTGAGTTCCAGCAATCATGTCAAATTAAGAAGAATGTTATTTCTTGGAGTCCAATTGTCTCATTTATCACATTTATAAGGTCAAAGTCCAAAATCAGTTCAATTAAGTCCCACAGTCAATCGTTTCACTGTTAAAAGCGATGCAACCTAGTAATATCAGAAAAATATCGCTAAATACATGTTGGTACGAATATGTGACGCAACCGTTGTAACTCAAACGGACTGATACCGTTAGAAAGTCAATGAAATGTAGTTTTTGAAACTGTCTCTATTTCTTCAGCGCGCGCTAACGGCTAGGATTGGTCCCACAGTAAAAAATGACTTATTTATCTAAATTTTTAAATAAAGCGCTACCACAGCGCCCAGTGTAATTGCTGAGTTCCAGCAATCATGTCAAATTAAGAAGAATGTTATTTCTTGGAGTCCAATTGTCTCATTTATCACATTTATAAGGTCAAAGTCCAAAATCAGTTCAATTAAGTCCCACAGTCAATCGTTTCACTGTTAAAAGCGATGCAACCTAGTAATATCAGAAAAATATCGCTAAATACATGTTGGTACGAATATGTGACGCAACCGTTGTAACTCAAACGGACTGATACCGTTAGAAAGTCAATGAAATGTAGTTTTTGAAACTGTCTCTATTTCTTCAGCGCGCGCTAACGGCTAGGATTGGTCCCACAGTAAAAAATGACTTATTTATCTAAATTTTTAAATAAAGCGCTACCACAGCGCCCAGTGTAATTGCTGAGTTCCAGCAATCATGTCAAATTAAGAAGAATGTTATTTCTTGGAGTCCAATTGTCTCATTTATCACATTTATAAGGTCAAAGTCCAAAATCAGTTCAATTAAGTCCCACAGTCAATCGTTTCACTGTTAAAAGCGATGCAACCTAGTAATATCAGAAAAATATCGCTAAATACATGTTGGTACGAATATGTGACGCAACCGTTGTAACTCAAACGGACTGATACCGTTAGAAAGTCAATGAAATGTAGTTTTTGAAACTGTCTCTATTTCTTCAGCGCGCGCTAACGGCTAGGATTGGTCCCACAGTAAAAAATGACTTATTTATCTAAATTTTTAAATAAAGCGCTACCACAGCGCCCAGTGTAATTGCTGAGTTCCAGCAATCATGTCAAATTAAGAAGAATGTTATTTCTTGGAGTCCAATTGTCTCATTTATCACATTTATAAGGTCAAAGTCCAAAATCAGTTCAATTAAGTCCCACAGTCAATCGTTTCACTGTTAAAAGCGATGCAACCTAGTAATATCAGAAAAATATCGCTAAATACATGTTGGTACGAATATGTGACGCAACCGTTGTAACTCAAACGGACTGATACCGTTAGAAAGTCAATGAAATGTAGTTTTTGAAACTGTCTCTATTTCTTCAGCGCGCGCTAACGGCTAGGATTGGTCCCACAGTAAAAAATGACTTATTTATCTAAATTTTTAAATAAAGCGCTACCACAGCGCCCAGTGTAATTGCTGAGTTCCAGCAATCATGTCAAATTAAGAAGAATGTTATTTCTTGGAGTCCAATTGTCTCATTTATCACATTTATAAGGTCAAAGTCCAAAATCAGTTCAATTAAGTCCCACAGTCAATCGTTTCACTGTTAAAAGCGATGCAACCTAGTAATATCAGAAAAATATCGCTAAATACATGTTGGTACGAATATGTGACGCAACCGTTGTAACTCAAACGGACTGATACCGTTAGAAAGTCAATGAAATGTAGTTTTTGAAACTGTCTCTATTTCTTCAGCGCGCGCTAACGGCTAGGATTGGTCCCACAGTAAAAAATGACTTATTTATCTAAATTTTTAAATAAAGCGCTACCACAGCGCCCAGTGTAATTGCTGAGTTCCAGCAATCATGTCAAATTAAGAAGAATGTTATTTCTTGGAGTCCAATTGTCTCATTTATCACATTTATAAGGTCAAAGTCCAAAATCAGTTCAATTAAGTCCCACAGTCAATCGTTTCACTGTTAAAAGCGATGCAACCTAGTAATATCAGAAAAATATCGCTAAATACATGTTGGTACGAATATGTGACGCAACCGTTGTAACTCAAACGGACTGATACCGTTAGAAAGTCAATGAAATGTAGTTTTTGAAACTGTCTCTATTTCTTCAGCGCGCGCTAACGGCTAGGATTGGTCCCACAGTAAAAAATGACTTATTTATCTAAATTTTTAAATAAAGCGCTACCACAGCGCCCAGTGTAATTGCTGAGTTCCAGCAATCATGTCAAATTAAGAAGAATGTTATTTCTTGGAGTCCAATTGTCTCATTTATCACATTTATAAGGTCAAAGTCCAAAATCAGTTCAATTAAGTCCCACAGTCAATCGTTTCACTGTTAAAAGCGATGCAACCTAGTAATATCAGAAAAATATCGCTAAATACATGTTGGTACGAATATGTGACGCAACCGTTGTAACTCAAACGGACTGATACCGTTAGAAAGTCAATGAAATGTAGTTTTTGAAACTGTCTCTATTTCTTCAGCGCGCGCTAACGGCTAGGATTGGTCCCACAGTAAAAAATGACTTATTTATCTAAATTTTTAAATAAAGCGCTACCACAGCGCCCAGTGTAATTGCTGAGTTCCAGCAATCATGTCAAATTAAGAAGAATGTTATTTCTTGGAGTCCAATTGTCTCATTTATCACATTTATAAGGTCAAAGTCCAAAATCAGTTCAATTAAGTCCCACAGTCAATCGTTTCACTGTTAAAAGCGATGCAACCTAGTAATATCAGAAAAATATCGCTAAATACATGTTGGTACGAATATGTGACGCAACCGTTGTAACTCAAACGGACTGATACCGTTAGAAAGTCAATGAAATGTAGTTTTTGAAACTGTCTCTATTTCTTCAGCGCGCGCTAACGGCTAGGATTGGTCCCACAGTAAAAAATGACTTATTTATCTAAATTTTTAAATAAAGCGCTACCACAGCGCCCAGTGTAATTGCTGAGTTCCAGCAATCATGTCAAATTAAGAAGAATGTTATTTCTTGGAGTCCAATTGTCTCATTTATCACATTTATAAGGTCAAAGTCCAAAATCAGTTCAATTAAGTCCCACAGTCAATCGTTTCACTGTTAAAAGCGATGCAACCTAGTAATATCAGAAAAATATCGCTAAATACATGTTGGTACGAATATGTGACGCAACCGTTGTAACTCAAACGGACTGATACCGTTAGAAAGTCAATGAAATGTAGTTTTTGAAACTGTCTCTATTTCTTCAGCGCGCGCTAACGGCTAGGATTGGTCCCACAGTAAAAAATGACTTATTTATCTAAATTTTTAAATAAAGCGCTACCACAGCGCCCAGTGTAATTGCTGAGTTCCAGCAATCATGTCAAATTAAGAAGAATGTTATTTCTTGGAGTCCAATTGTCTCATTTATCACATTTATAAGGTCAAAGTCCAAAATCAGTTCAATTAAGTCCCACAGTCAATCGTTTCACTGTTAAAAGCGATGCAACCTAGTAATATCAGAAAAATATCGCTAAATACATGTTGGTACGAATATGTGACGCAACCGTTGTAACTCAAACGGACTGATACCGTTAGAAAGTCAATGAAATGTAGTTTTTGAAACTGTCTCTATTTCTTCAGCGCGCGCTAACGGCTAGGATTGGTCCCACAGTAAAAAATGACTTATTTATCTAAATTTTTAAATAAAGCGCTACCACAGCGCCCAGTGTAATTGCTGAGTTCCAGCAATCATGTCAAATTAAGAAGAATGTTATTTCTTGGAGTCCAATTGTCTCATTTATCACATTTATAAGGTCAAAGTCCAAAATCAGTTCAATTAAGTCCCACAGTCAATCGTTTCACTGTTAAAAGCGATGCAACCTAGTAATATCAGAAAAATATCGCTAAATACATGTTGGTACGAATATGTGACGCAACCGTTGTAACTCAAACGGACTGATACCGTTAGAAAGTCAATGAAATGTAGTTTTTGAAACTGTCTCTATTTCTTCAGCGCGCGCTAACGGCTAGGATTGGTCCCACAGTAAAAAATGACTTATTTATCTAAATTTTTAAATAAAGCGCTACCACAGCGCCCAGTGTAATTGCTGAGTTCCAGCAATCATGTCAAATTAAGAAGAATGTTATTTCTTGGAGTCCAATTGTCTCATTTATCACATTTATAAGGTCAAAGTCCAAAATCAGTTCAATTAAGTCCCACAGTCAATCGTTTCACTGTTAAAAGCGATGCAACCTAGTAATATCAGAAAAATATCGCTAAATACATGTTGGTACGAATATGTGACGCAACCGTTGTAACTCAAACGGACTGATACCGTTAGAAAGTCAATGAAATGTAGTTTTTGAAACTGTCTCTATTTCTTCAGCGCGCGCTAACGGCTAGGATTGGTCCCACAGTAAAAAATGACTTATTTATCTAAATTTTTAAATAAAGCGCTACCACAGCGCCCAGTGTAATTGCTGAGTTCCAGCAATCATGTCAAATTAAGAAGAATGTTATTTCTTGGAGTCCAATTGTCTCATTTATCACATTTATAAGGTCAAAGTCCAAAATCAGTTCAATTAAGTCCCACAGTCAATCGTTTCACTGTTAAAAGCGATGCAACCTAGTAATATCAGAAAAATATCGCTAAATACATGTTGGTACGAATATGTGACGCAACCGTTGTAACTCAAACGGACTGATACCGTTAGAAAGTCAATGAAATGTAGTTTTTGAAACTGTCTCTATTTCTTCAGCGCGCGCTAACGGCTAGGATTGGTCCCACAGTAAAAAATGACTTATTTATCTAAATTTTTAAATAAAGCGCTACCACAGCGCCCAGTGTAATTGCTGAGTTCCAGCAATCATGTCAAATTAAGAAGAATGTTATTTCTTGGAGTCCAATTGTCTCATTTATCACATTTATAAGGTCAAAGTCCAAAATCAGTTCAATTAAGTCCCACAGTCAATCGTTTCACTGTTAAAAGCGATGCAACCTAGTAATATCAGAAAAATATCGCTAAATACATGTTGGTACGAATATGTGACGCAACCGTTGTAACTCAAACGGACTGATACCGTTAGAAAGTCAATGAAATGTAGTTTTTGAAACTGTCTCTATTTCTTCAGCGCGCGCTAACGGCTAGGATTGGTCCCACAGTAAAAAATGACTTATTTATCTAAATTTTTAAATAAAGCGCTACCACAGCGCCCAGTGTAATTGCTGAGTTCCAGCAATCATGTCAAATTAAGAAGAATGTTATTTCTTGGAGTCCAATTGTCTCATTTATCACATTTATAAGGTCAAAGTCCAAAATCAGTTCAATTAAGTCCCACAGTCAATCGTTTCACTGTTAAAAGCGATGCAACCTAGTAATATCAGAAAAATATCGCTAAATACATGTTGGTACGAATATGTGACGCAACCGTTGTAACTCAAACGGACTGATACCGTTAGAAAGTCAATGAAATGTAGTTTTTGAAACTGTCTCTATTTCTTCAGCGCGCGCTAACGGCTAGGATTGGTCCCACAGTAAAAAATGACTTATTTATCTAAATTTTTAAATAAAGCGCTACCACAGCGCCCAGTGTAATGCTGAGTTCCAGCAATCATGTCAAATTAAGAAGAATGTTATTTCTTGGAGTCCAATTGTCTCATTTATCACATTTATAAGGTCAAAGTCCAAAATCAGTTCAATTAAGTCCCACAGTCAATCGTTTCACTGTTAAAAGCGATGCAACCTAGTAATATCAGAAAAATATCGCTAAATACATGTTGGTACGAATATGTGACGCAACCGTTGTAACTCAAACGGACTGATACCGTTAGAAAGTCAATGAAATGTAGTTTTTGAAACTGTCTCTATTTCTTCAGCGCGCGCTAACGGCTAGGATTGGTCCCACAGTAAAAAATGACTTATTTATCTAAATTTTTAAATAAAGCGCTACCACAGCGCCCAGTGTAATTGCTGAGTTCCAGCAATCATGTCAAATTAAGAAGAATGTTATTTCTTGGAGTCCAATTGTCTCATTTATCACATTTATAAGGTCAAAGTCCAAAATCAGTTCAATTAAGTCCCACAGTCAATCGTTTCACTGTTAAAAGCGATGCAACCTAGTAATATCAGAAAAATATCGCTAAATACATGTTGGTACGAATATGTGACGCAACCGTTGTAACTCAAACGGACTGATACCGTTAGAAAGTCAATGAAATGTAGTTTTTGAAACTGTCTCTATTTCTTCAGCGCGCGCTAACGGCTAGGATTGGTCCCACAGTAAAAAATGACTTATTTATCTAAATTTTTAAATAAAGCGCTACCACAGCGCCCAGTGTAATTGCTGAGTTCCAGCAATCATGTCAAATTAAGAAGAATGTTATTTCTTGGAGTCCAATTGTCTCATTTATCACATTTATAAGGTCAAAGTCCAAAATCAGTTCAATTAAGTCCCACAGTCAATCGTTTCACTGTTAAAAGCGATGCAACCTAGTAATATCAGAAAAATATCGCTAAATACATGTTGGTACGAATATGTGACGCAACCGTTGTAACTCAAACGGACTGATACCGTTAGAAAGTCAATGAAATGTAGTTTTTGAAACTGTCTCTATTTCTTCAGCGCGCGCTAACGGCTAGGATTGGTCCCACAGTAAAAAATGACTTATTTATCTAAATTTTTAAATAAAGCGCTACCACAGCGCCCAGTGTAATTGCTGAGTTCCAGCAATCATGTCAAATTAAGAAGAATGTTATTTCTTGGAGTCCAATTGTCTCATTTATCACATTTATAAGGTCAAAGTCCAAAATCAGTTCAATTAAGTCCCACAGTCAATCGTTTCACTGTTAAAAGCGATGCAACCTAGTAATATCAGAAAAATATCGCTAAATACATGTTGGTACGAATATGTGACGCAACCGTTGTAACTCAAACGGACTGATACCGTTAGAAAGTCAATGAAATGTAGTTTTTGAAACTGTCTCTATTTCTTCAGCGCGCGCTAACGGCTAGGATTGGTCCCACAGTAAAAAATGACTTATTTATCTAAATTTTTAAATAAAGCGCTACCACAGCGCCCAGTGTAATTGCTGAGTTCCAGCAATCATGTCAAATTAAGAAGAATGTTATTTCTTGGAGTCCAATTGTCTCATTTATCACATTTATAAGGTCAAAGTCCAAAATCAGTTCAATTAAGTCCCACAGTCAATCGTTTCACTGTTAAAAGCGATGCAACCTAGTAATATCAGAAAAATATCGCTAAATACATGTTGGTACGAATATGTGACGCAACCGTTGTAACTCAAACGGACTGATACCGTTAGAAAGTCAATGAAATGTAGTTTTTGAAACTGTCTCTATTTCTTCAGCGCGCGCTAACGGCTAGGATTGGTCCCACAGTAAAAAATGACTTATTTATCTAAATTTTTAAATAAAGCGCTACCACAGCGCCCAGTGTAATTGCTGAGTTCCAGCAATCATGTCAAATTAAGAAGAATGTTATTTCTTGGAGTCCAATTGTCTCATTTATCACATTTATAAGGTCAAAGTCCAAAATCAGTTCAATTAAGTCCCACAGTCAATCGTTTCACTGTTAAAAGCGATGCAACCTAGTAATATCAGAAAAATATCGCTAAATACATGTTGGTACGAATATGTGACGCAACCGTTGTAACTCAAACGGACTGATACCGTTAGAAAGTCAATGAAATGTAGTTTTTGAAACTGTCTCTATTTCTTCAGCGCGCGCTAACGGCTAGGATTGGTCCCACAGTAAAAAATGACTTATTTATCTAAATTTTTAAATAAAGCGCTACCACAGCGCCCAGTGTAATTGCTGAGTTCCAGCAATCATGTCAAATTAAGAAGAATGTTATTTCTTGGAGTCCAATTGTCTCATTTATCACATTTATAAGGTCAAAGTCCAAAATCAGTTCAATTAAGTCCCACAGTCAATCGTTTCACTGTTAAAAGCGATGCAACCTAGTAATATCAGAAAAATATCGCTAAATACATGTTGGTACGAATATGTGACGCAACCGTTGTAACTCAAACGGACTGATACCGTTAGAAAGTCAATGAAATGTAGTTTTTGAAACTGTCTCTATTTCTTCAGCGCGCGCTAACGGCTAGGATTGGTCCCACAGTAAAAAATGACTTATTTATCTAAATTTTTAAATAAAGCGCTACCACAGCGCCCAGTGTAATTGCTGAGTTCCAGCAATCATGTCAAATTAAGAAGAATGTTATTTCTTGGAGTCCAATTGTCTCATTTATCACATTTATAAGGTCAAAGTCCAAAATCAGTTCAATTAAGTCCCACAGTCAATCGTTTCACTGTTAAAAGCGATGCAACCTAGTAATATCAGAAAAATATCGCTAAATACATGTTGGTACGAATATGTGACGCAACCGTTGTAACTCAAACGGACTGATACCGTTAGAAAGTCAATGAAATGTAGTTTTTGAAACTGTCTCTATTTCTTCAGCGCGCGCTAACGGCTAGGATTGGTCCCACAGTAAAAAATGACTTATTTATCTAAATTTTTAAATAAAGCGCTACCACAGCGCCCAGTGTAATTGCTGAGTTCCAGCAATCATGTCAAATTAAGAAGAATGTTATTTCTTGGAGTCCAATTGTCTCATTTATCACATTTATAAGGTCAAAGTCCAAAATCAGTTCAATTAAGTCCCACAGTCAATCGTTTCACTGTTAAAAGCGATGCAACCTAGTAATATCAGAAAAATATCGCTAAATACATGTTGGTACGAATATGTGACGCAACCGTTGTAACTCAAACGGACTGATACCGTTAGAAAGTCAATGAAATGTAGTTTTTGAAACTGTCTCTATTTCTTCAGCGCGCGCTAACGGCTAGGATTGGTCCCACAGTAAAAAATGACTTATTTATCTAAATTTTTAAATAAAGCGCTACCACAGCGCCCAGTGTAATTGCTGAGTTCCAGCAATCATGTCAAATTAAGAAGAATGTTATTTCTTGGAGTCCAATTGTCTCATTTATCACATTTATAAGGTCAAAGTCCAAAATCAGTTCAATTAAGTCCCACAGTCAATCGTTTCACTGTTAAAAGCGATGCAACCTAGTAATATCAGAAAAATATCGCTAAATACATGTTGGTACGAATATGTGACGCAACCGTTGTAACTCAAACGGACTGATACCGTTAGAAAGTCAATGAAATGTAGTTTTTGAAACTGTCTCTATTTCTTCAGCGCGCGCTAACGGCTAGGATTGGTCCCACAGTAAAAAATGACTTATTTATCTAAATTTTTAAATAAAGCGCTACCACAGCGCCCAGTGTAATTGCTGAGTTCCAGCAATCATGTCAAATTAAGAAGAATGTTATTTCTTGGAGTCCAATTGTCTCATTTATCACATTTATAAGGTCAAAGTCCAAAATCAGTTCAATTAAGTCCCACAGTCAATCGTTTCACTGTTAAAAGCGATGCAACCTAGTAATATCAGAAAAATATCGCTAAATACATGTTGGTACGAATATGTGACGCAACCGTTGTAACTCAAACGGACTGATACCGTTAGAAAGTCAATGAAATGTAGTTTTTGAAACTGTCTCTATTTCTTCAGCGCGCGCTAACGGCTAGGATTGGTCCCACAGTAAAAAATGACTTATTTATCTAAATTTTTAAATAAAGCGCTACCACAGCGCCCAGTGTAATTGCTGAGTTCCAGCAATCATGTCAAATTAAGAAGAATGTTATTTCTTGGAGTCCAATTGTCTCATTTATCACATTTATAAGGTCAAAGTCCAAAATCAGTTCAATTAAGTCCCACAGTCAATCGTTTCACTGTTAAAAGCGATGCAACCTAGTAATATCAGAAAAATATCGCTAAATACATGTTGGTACGAATATGTGACGCAACCGTTGTAACTCAAACGGACTGATACCGTTAGAAAGTCAATGAAATGTAGTTTTTGAAACTGTCTCTATTTCTTCAGCGCGCGCTAACGGCTAGGATTGGTCCCACAGTAAAAAATGACTTATTTATCTAAATTTTTAAATAAAGCGCTACCACAGCGCCCAGTGTAATTGCTGAGTTCCAGCAATCATGTCAAATTAAGAAGAATGTTATTTCTTGGAGTCCAATTGTCTCATTTATCACATTTATAAGGTCAAAGTCCAAAATCAGTTCAATTAAGTCCCACAGTCAATCGTTTCACTGTTAAAAGCGATGCAACCTAGTAATATCAGAAAAATATCGCTAAATACATGTTGGTACGAATATGTGACGCAACCGTTGTAACTCAAACGGACTGATACCGTTAGAAAGTCAATGAAATGTAGTTTTTGAAACTGTCTCTATTTCTTCAGCGCGCGCTAACGGCTAGGATTGGTCCCACAGTAAAAAATGACTTATTTATCTAAATTTTTAAATAAAGCGCTACCACAGCGCCCAGTGTAATTGCTGAGTTCCAGCAATCATGTCAAATTAAGAAGAATGTTATTTCTTGGAGTCCAATTGTCTCATTTATCACATTTATAAGGTCAAAGTCCAAAATCAGTTCAATTAAGTCCCACAGTCAATCGTTTCACTGTTAAAAGCGATGCAACCTAGTAATATCAGAAAAATATCGCTAAATACATGTTGGTACGAATATGTGACGCAACCGTTGTAACTCAAACGGACTGATACCGTTAGAAAGTCAATGAAATGTAGTTTTTGAAACTGTCTCTATTTCTTCAGCGCGCGCTAACGGCTAGGATTGGTCCCACAGTAAAAAATGACTTATTTATCTAAATTTTTAAATAAAGCGCTACCACAGCGCCCAGTGTAATTGCTGAGTTCCAGCAATCATGTCAAATTAAGAAGAATGTTATTTCTTGGAGTCCAATTGTCTCATTTATCACATTTATAAGGTCAAAGTCCAAAATCAGTTCAATTAAGTCCCACAGTCAATCGTTTCACTGTTAAAAGCGATGCAACCTAGTAATATCAGAAAAATATCGCTAAATACATGTTGGTACGAATATGTGACGCAACCGTTGTAACTCAAACGGACTGATACCGTTAGAAAGTCAATGAAATGTAGTTTTTGAAACTGTCTCTATTTCTTCAGCGCGCGCTAACGGCTAGGATTGGTCCCACAGTAAAAAATGACTTATTTATCTAAATTTTTAAATAAAGCGCTACCACAGCGCCCAGTGTAATTGCTGAGTTCCAGCAATCATGTCAAATTAAGAAGAATGTTATTTCTTGGAGTCCAATTGTCTCATTTATCACATTTATAAGGTCAAAGTCCAAAATCAGTTCAATTAAGTCCCACAGTCAATCGTTTCACTGTTAAAAGCGATGCAACCTAGTAATATCAGAAAAATATCGCTAAATACATGTTGGTACGAATATGTGACGCAACCGTTGTAACTCAAACGGACTGATACCGTTAGAAAGTCAATGAAATGTAGTTTTTGAAACTGTCTCTATTTCTTCAGCGCGCGCTAACGGCTAGGATTGGTCCCACAGTAAAAAATGACTTATTTATCTAAATTTTTAAATAAAGCGCTACCACAGCGCCCAGTGTAATTGCTGAGTTCCAGCAATCATGTCAAATTAAGAAGAATGTTATTTCTTGGAGTCCAATTGTCTCATTTATCACATTTATAAGGTCAAAGTCCAAAATCAGTTCAATTAAGTCCCACAGTCAATCGTTTCACTGTTAAAAGCGATGCAACCTAGTAATATCAGAAAAATATCGCTAAATACATGTTGGTACGAATATGTGACGCAACCGTTGTAACTCAAACGGACTGATACCGTTAGAAAGTCAATGAAATGTAGTTTTTGAAACTGTCTCTATTTCTTCAGCGCGCGCTAACGGCTAGGATTGGTCCCACAGTAAAAAATGACTTATTTATCTAAATTTTTAAATAAAGCGCTACCACAGCGCCCAGTGTAATTGCTGAGTTCCAGCAATCATGTCAAATTAAGAAGAATGTTATTTCTTGGAGTCCAATTGTCTCATTTATCACATTTATAAGGTCAAAGTCCAAAATCAGTTCAATTAAGTCCCACAGTCAATCGTTTCACTGTTAAAAGCGATGCAACCTAGTAATATCAGAAAAATATCGCTAAATACATGTTGGTACGAATATGTGACGCAACCGTTGTAACTCAAACGGACTGATACCGTTAGAAAGTCAATGAAATGTAGTTTTTGAAACTGTCTCTATTTCTTCAGCGCGCGCTAACGGCTAGGATTGGTCCCACAGTAAAAAATGACTTATTTATCTAAATTTTTAAATAAAGCGCTACCACAGCGCCCAGTGTAATTGCTGAGTTCCAGCAATCATGTCAAATTAAGAAGAATGTTATTTCTTGGAGTCCAATTGTCTCATTTATCACATTTATAAGGTCAAAGTCCAAAATCAGTTCAATTAAGTCCCACAGTCAATCGTTTCACTGTTAAAAGCGATGCAACCTAGTAATATCAGAAAAATATCGCTAAATACATGTTGGTACGAATATGTGACGCAACCGTTGTAACTCAAACGGACTGATACCGTTAGAAAGTCAATGAAATGTAGTTTTTGAAACTGTCTCTATTTCTTCAGCGCGCGCTAACGGCTAGGATTGGTCCCACAGTAAAAAATGACTTATTTATCTAAATTTTTAAATAAAGCGCTACCACAGCGCCCAGTGTAATGCTGAGTTCCAGCAATCATGTCAAATTAAGAAGAATGTTATTTCTTGGAGTCCAATTGTCTCATTTATCACATTTATAAGGTCAAAGTCCAAAATCAGTTCAATTAAGTCCCACAGTCAATCGTTTCACTGTTAAAAGCGATGCAACCTAGTAATATCAGAAAAATATCGCTAAATACATGTTGGTACGAATATGTGACGCAACCGTTGTAACTCAAACGGACTGATACCGTTAGAAAGTCAATGAAATGTAGTTTTTGAAACTGTCTCTATTTCTTCAGCGCGCGCTAACGGCTAGGATTGGTCCCACAGTAAAAAATGACTTATTTATCTAAATTTTTAAATAAAGCGCTACCACAGCGCCCAGTGTAATGCTGAGTTCCAGCAATCATGTCAAATTAAGAAGAATGTTATTTCTTGGAGTCCAATTGTCTCATTTATCACATTTATAAGGTCAAAGTCCAAAATCAGTTCAATTAAGTCCCACAGTCAATCGTTTCACTGTTAAAAGCGATGCAACCTAGTAATATCAGAAAAATATCGCTAAATACATGTTGGTACGAATATGTGACGCAACCGTTGTAACTCAAACGGACTGATACCGTTAGAAAGTCAATGAAATGTAGTTTTTGAAACTGTCTCTATTTCTTCAGCGCGCGCTAACGGCTAGGATTGGTCCCACAGTAAAAAATGACTTATTTATCTAAATTTTTAAATAAAGCGCTACCACAGCGCCCAGTGTAATTGCTGAGTTCCAGCAATCATGTCAAATTAAGAAGAATGTTATTTCTTGGAGTCCAATTGTCTCATTTATCACATTTATAAGGTCAAAGTCCAAAATCAGTTCAATTAAGTCCCACAGTCAATCGTTTCACTGTTAAAAGCGATGCAACCTAGTAATATCAGAAAAATATCGCTAAATACATGTTGGTACGAATATGTGACGCAACCGTTGTAACTCAAACGGACTGATACCGTTAGAAAGTCAATGAAATGTAGTTTTTGAAACTGTCTCTATTTCTTCAGCGCGCGCTAACGGCTAGGATTGGTCCCACAGTAAAAAATGACTTATTTATCTAAATTTTTAAATAAAGCGCTACCACAGCGCCCAGTGTAATTGCTGAGTTCCAGCAATCATGTCAAATTAAGAAGAATGTTATTTCTTGGAGTCCAATTGTCTCATTTATCACATTTATAAGGTCAAAGTCCAAAATCAGTTCAATTAAGTCCCACAGTCAATCGTTTCACTGTTAAAAGCGATGCAACCTAGTAATATCAGAAAAATATCGCTAAATACATGTTGGTACGAATATGTGACGCAACCGTTGTAACTCAAACGGACTGATACCGTTAGAAAGTCAATGAAATGTAGTTTTTGAAACTGTCTCTATTTCTTCAGCGCGCGCTAACGGCTAGGATTGGTCCCACAGTAAAAAATGACTTATTTATCTAAATTTTTAAATAAAGCGCTACCACAGCGCCCAGTGTAATTGCTGAGTTCCAGCAATCATGTCAAATTAAGAAGAATGTTATTTCTTGGAGTCCAATTGTCTCATTTATCACATTTATAAGGTCAAAGTCCAAAATCAGTTCAATTAAGTCCCACAGTCAATCGTTTCACTGTTAAAAGCGATGCAACCTAGTAATATCAGAAAAATATCGCTAAATACATGTTGGTACGAATATGTGACGCAACCGTTGTAACTCAAACGGACTGATACCGTTAGAAAGTCAATGAAATGTAGTTTTTGAAACTGTCTCTATTTCTTCAGCGCGCGCTAACGGCTAGGATTGGTCCCACAGTAAAAATGACTTATTTATCTAAATTTTTAAATAAAGCGCTACCACAGCGCCCAGTGTAATTGCTGAGTTCCAGCAATCATGTCAAATTAAGAAGAATGTTATTTCTTGGAGTCCAATTGTCTCATTTATCACATTTATAAGGTCAAAGTCCAAAATCAGTTCAATTAAGTCCCACAGTCAATCGTTTCACTGTTAAAAGCGATGCAACCTAGTAATATCAGAAAAATATCGCTAAATACATGTTGGTACGAATATGTGACGCAACCGTTGTAACTCAAACGGACTGATACCGTTAGAAAGTCAATGAAATGTAGTTTTTGAAACTGTCTCTATTTCTTCAGCGCGCGCTAACGGCTAGGATTGGTCCCACAGTAAAAAATGACTTATTTATCTAAATTTTTAAATAAAGCGCTACCACAGCGCCCAGTGTAATTGCTGAGTTCCAGCAATCATGTCAAATTAAGAAGAATGTTATTTCTTGGAGTCCAATTGTCTCATTTATCACATTTATAAGGTCAAAGTCCAAAATCAGTTCAATTAAGTCCCACAGTCAATCGTTTCACTGTTAAAAGCGATGCAACCTAGTAATATCAGAAAAATATCGCTAAATACATGTTGGTACGAATATGTGACGCAACCGTTGTAACTCAAACGGACTGATACCGTTAGAAAGTCAATGAAATGTAGTTTTTGAAACTGTCTCTATTTCTTCAGCGCGCGCTAACGGCTAGGATTGGTCCCACAGTAAAAAATGACTTATTTATCTAAATTTTTAAATAAAGCGCTACCACAGCGCCCAGTGTAATTGCTGAGTTCCAGCAATCATGTCAAATTAAGAAGAATGTTATTTCTTGGAGTCCAATTGTCTCATTTATCACATTTATAAGGTCAAAGTCCAAAATCAGTTCAATTAAGTCCCACAGTCAATCGTTTCACTGTTAAAAGCGATGCAACCTAGTAATATCAGAAAAATATCGCTAAATACATGTTGGTACGAATATGTGACGCAACCGTTGTAACTCAAACGGACTGATACCGTTAGAAAGTCAATGAAATGTAGTTTTTGAAACTGTCTCTATTTCTTCAGCGCGCGCTAACGGCTAGGATTGGTCCCACAGTAAAAAATGACTTATTTATCTAAATTTTTAAATAAAGCGCTACCACAGCGCCCAGTGTAATTGCTGAGTTCCAGCAATCATGTCAAATTAAGAAGAATGTTATTTCTTGGAGTCCAATTGTCTCATTTATCACATTTATAAGGTCAAAGTCCAAAATCAGTTCAATTAAGTCCCACAGTCAATCGTTTCACTGTTAAAAGCGATGCAACCTAGTAATATCAGAAAAATATCGCTAAATACATGTTGGTACGAATATGTGACGCAACCGTTGTAACTCAAACGGACTGATACCGTTAGAAAGTCAATGAAATGTAGTTTTTGAAACTGTCTCTATTTCTTCAGCGCGCGCTAACGGCTAGGATTGGTCCCACAGTAAAAAATGACTTATTTATCTAAATTTTTAAATAAAGCGCTACCACAGCGCCCAGTGTAATTGCTGAGTTCCAGCAATCATGTCAAATTAAGAAGAATGTTATTTCTTGGAGTCCAATTGTCTCATTTATCACATTTATAAGGTCAAAGTCCAAAATCAGTTCAATTAAGTCCCACAGTCAATCGTTTCACTGTTAAAAGCGATGCAACCTAGTAATATCAGAAAAATATCGCTAAATACATGTTGGTACGAATATGTGACGCAACCGTTGTAACTCAAACGGACTGATACCGTTAGAAAGTCAATGAAATGTAGTTTTTGAAACTGTCTCTATTTCTTCAGCGCGCGCTAACGGCTAGGATTGGTCCCACAGTAAAAAATGACTTATTTATCTAAATTTTTAAATAAAGCGCTACCACAGCGCCCAGTGTAATGCTGAGTTCCAGCAATCATGTCAAATTAAGAAGAATGTTATTTCTTGGAGTCCAATTGTCTCATTTATCACATTTATAAGGTCAAAGTCCAAAATCAGTTCAATTAAGTCCCACAGTCAATCGTTTCACTGTTAAAAGCGATGCAACTAGTAATATCAGAAAAATATCGCTAAATACATGTTGGTACGAATATGTGACGCAACCGTTGTAACTCAAACGGACTGATACCGTTAGAAAGTCAATGAAATGTAGTTTTTGAAACTGTCTCTATTTCTTCAGCGCGCGCTAACGGCTAGGATTGGTCCCACAGTAAAAAATGACTTATTTATCTAAATTTTAAATAAAGCGCTACCACAGCGCCCAGTGTAATTGCTGAGTTCCAGCAATCATGTCAAATTAAGAAGAATGTTATTTCTTGGAGTCCAATTGTCTCATTTATCACATTTATAAGGTCAAAGTCCAAAATCAGTTCAATTAAGTCCCACAGTCAATCGTTTCACTGTTAAAAGCGATGCAACCTAGTAATATCAGAAAATATCGCTAAATACATGTTGGTACGAATATGTGACGCAACCGTT
>JASGCC010003029.1:0-25613 GCA_030067915.1 Hydractinia echinata | reverse complement strand
AACCGCGAGTTAAAATTCGTTCGAGATGTGCGTTTAATTAGCGAAAACATTTGGGTACTTTGCCCTAATTGACCGTGCTGATGCATGCGCCATGCCACGTGCCGTCAAAGAGGAATCTGCGAGGCATTCTCTACATCAACTCCAACACTCCGTGTCAGGTCAAGGCGGTCCTGTGGTCATTGATCTGCGCTTTCATCCGAGGGTACCTTGGATCGAGCCCGGTCAGGAGCAATTAGTTTATTCCAGCTGCCCAGAATTGCTATTTTTTTGCAAAATTATGCAGAAATTAAAACCACTTTGCCTTCACGTTACGACAATTCCAACCCATATTTGAAATCTACATTTCAAGGCGGTTCAAATGCTGACAACCGCGAGTTAAAATTCGTTCGAGATGTGCGTTTAATTAGCGAAAACATTTGGGTACTTTGCCCTAATTGACCGTGCTGACGCATGCGCCATGCCACGTGCCGTCAAAGAGGAATCTGCGAGGCATTCTCTACATCAACTCCAACACTCCGTCTTGGGTAATGGCGGTCTGTGGTCATTGATCTGCGCTTTTATCCAAGGGTACCTTGGATCGAGCCGGTCAGGAGCAATTACGTTTTATTCCAACCGCCCAGAAGTGTTTTTATTCAAAAATTATGCAGTAATTAAACCACTTTGCCTTCACGTTACGACAATTCCAAGCCCAGTTTTGACATCTACATTTCAAGGCGGTTGGAAGGCTGAAAACCGCGAGTCAAAATTCGTTCGAGATGTGCGTTTAATTATCGAAAACATTTGGATACTTTGCCCTATTTGACCGTGCTGACGCATGCGCCATGCCACGTGCCGTCAAAGAGGAATCTGCGAGGCATTCTCTACATCAACTCCAGCACTCCGTGTTGGGTAATGCGGTCCTGTGGTCATTGATCTGCGCTTTCATCCAGGGTACTGGGATCGAGTCCGGTCAGGAGCAATTAGTTTATTCCAACCGCCCAGAAGTGTTATTTTTTTGCAAAATTATGCAGTAATTAAACCACTTTGCCTTCACGTTACGACAATTCCGAGCCCAGTTTTGACATCTACATTTCAAGGCGGTTCGAATGCTGAAAACTGCGAGTCAAAATTCGTTCGAGATGTGCGTTTAATTAGCACAAACATTTGGGTACTTTGCCCTATTTAACTGTGCTGACGCATGCGCCATGCCACGTGTCGTCAACGAGGAATCTGCGAGGTATTCTCTACATCAACTCCAACACTCCGTGTTGGGTAAATGCGGTCCTGTGGTCATTGATCTGCGCTTTCATCCGAGGGTACCTTGGATCGAGCCCGGTCAGGAGCAATTAGTTCATTCCAGCTGCCCAGAATTGCTATTTTTTTGCAAAATTATGCAGAAATTAAACCACTTTGCCTTCACGTTACGACAATTCCAAGCCCATATTTGAAATCTACATTTCAAGGCGGTTCGAATGCTGAAAACCGCGAGTTAAAATTCGTTCGAGATGTGCGTTTAATTAGCGAAAACATTTGGGTACTTTGCCCTAATTGACCGTGCTGACGCATGCGCCATGCCACGTGCCGTCAAAGAGGAATCTGCGAGGCATTCTCTACATCAACTCCAACACTCCGTGTTGGGTAAATGCGGTCCTGTGGTCATTGATCTGCGCTTTCATCCGAGGGTACCTTGGATCGAGCCCGGTCAGGAGCAATTAGTTTATTCCAGCTGCCCAGAATTGCTATTTTTTTGCAAAATTATGCAGAAATTAAACCACTTTGCCTTCACGTTACGACAATTCCAAGCCCATATTTGAAATCTACATTTCAAGGCGGTTCGAATGCTGAAAACCGCGAGTTAAAATTCGTTCGAGATGTGCGTTTAATTAGCGAAAACATTTGGGTACTTTGCCCTAATTGACCGTGCTGACGCATGCGCCATGCCACGTGCCGTCAAAAAGGAATCTGCGAGGCATTCTCTACATCAACTCCAACACTCCGTGTTGGTTAAATGCGGTCCTGTGGTCATTGATCTGCGCTTTCATCCGAGGGTACCTTGGATCGAGCCCGGTCAGGAGCAATTAGTTTACTCCAGCTGCCCAGAATTGCTATTTTTTTGCAAAATTATGCAGAAATTAAACCACTTTGCCTTCACGTTACGACAATTCCAAGCCCATATTTGAAATCTACATTTCAAGGCGGTTCGAATGCTGAAAACCGCGAGTTAAAATTCGTTCGAGATGTGCGTTTAATTAGCGAAAACATTTGGTTACTTTGCCCTAATTGACCGTGCTGATGCATGCGCCATGCCACGTGCCGTCAAAGAGGAATCTGCGAGGCATTCTCTACATCAACTCTAACACTCCGTGTTGGGTAAATGCGGTCCTGTGGTCATTGATCTGAGCTTTATCCGAGGGTACCTTGGATCGAGCCCGGTCAGGAGCAATTAGTTTATTCCAGCTGCCAGAATTGCTATTTTTTGCAAAATTATGCAGAAATTAAACCACTTTGCCTTCACGTTTACGACAATTCCAAGCCCATATTTGAAATCTACATTTCAAGGCGGTTCGAATGCTGAAAACCGAAGTTAACATTCGTTCGAGATGTGCGTTTAATTAGCGAAAACATTTGGGTACTTTGCCCTAATTGACCGTGCTGACGCATGCGCCATGCCACGTGCCGTCAAAGAGGAATCTGCGAGGCATTCTCTACATCAACTCCAACACTCCGTGTCAGGTCAAGGCGGTCCTGTGGTCATTGATCTGCGCTTTCATCCGAGGGTACCTTGGATCGAGCCCGGTCAGGAGCAATTAGTTTATTCCAGCTGCCCAGAATTGCTATTTTTTTTGCAAAATTATGCAGAATTAAACCACTTTGCCTTCACGTTACGACAATTCCAAGCCCATATTTTGAAATCTACATTTCAAGGCGGTTCAAATGCTGAAACCGCGAGTTAAAATTCGTTCGAGATGTGCGTTTAATTATCGAAAACATTTGGATACTTAGCCCTATTTGACCGTGCTGGCGCATGCGCCATGCCACGTGCCGTCAAAGAGGAATCTGCGAGGCATTCTCTACATCACTTCTCAGCACTCCGTGTTGGGTAAATGCAGTCCTGTGGTCATTGATCTGCGCTTTTATCCAAGGGTACTTGGGATCGAGCTCGGTCAGGAGCAATTACGTTATTCCAACCGCCCAGAAGTGTTATTTTTTTGCAAAATTATGCAGTAATTAAACCACTTTGCCTTCACGTTACGACAATTCCAAGCCCAGTTTTGACATCTACATTTCAAGGTGGTTCGAATGCTGAAAACCGGGAGTGAAAATTCGATCGAGATGTGCGTTTAATTAGCGAAAATATTTGGGTACTTGGCCCTATTTGACCGTGCTGACGAATGCGCCATGCCACGTGCCGTCAAAGAGGAATCTGCGAGGCATTCTCTACATGAACTCTAACAATCCGTGTCAGGTCAAGGCAGTCCTGTGGTCATTGATCTGCGCTTTCATCCGAGGGTACCTTGGATCGAGCCCGGTCAGGAGCAAGTAATATATTCCAGCTGCCCAGAATTGCTATTTTTTTGCAAAATTATGCAGTAATTAACCACTTTGCCTTCACGTTACGACAATTCCGAGCCATATTTGAAATCTACATTTCAAGGCAGTTCGAATGCTGAAAACCGCGAGTCAAAATTCGTTCGAGATGTGCGGTTAATTAGCGAAAACATTTGGGTACTTTGCCCTATTTGACCGTGCTGACGCATGCGCCATGCCACGTGCCGTCAAAGAGGAATCTGCGAGGCATTCTCATACATCAACTCTAACACTCCGTGTCAGGTCAAGGCGGTCCTGTGGTCAATGATCTGCCCTTTTATCCAAGGGTACCTGGGATCGAGCCCGGTCAGGAGCAATTACGTTATTCCAACGGCCCAGAAGTGTTATTTTTTTGCAAAATTATGCAGTTATTAAACCACTTTGCCTTCACGTTACGACAATTCCAAGCCCATATTTGAAATCTACATTTCAAGGCGGTTCGTATGCTGAAAACTGCGAGTTAAAATTCGTTCGAGATGTGCGTCTAATTAGCGAAAACATTTGGGTACTTTGCCCTAATTGACCGTGCTGACGCATGCGCCATGCCACCTGCCGTCAAAGAGGAATCTGCGAGGCATTCTCTACATCAACTCCAACACTCCGTGTCAGGTCAAGGCGGTCCTGTGGTCATTGATCTGCGCTTTCATCCGAGGGTACCTTGGATCGAGCCGCGGTCAGGAGCAATTAGTTTATTCCAGCTGCCCAGAATTGCTATTTTTTTGCAATTTATGCAGAAATTAAACCACTTTGCCTTCACCGTTACGACAATTCCAAGCCCATATTTGAAATCTACATTTCAAGGCGGTTCAAATGCTGACAACCGCGAGTTAAAAATTCGTTCGAGATGTGCGTTTAATTAGCGAAAACATTTGGTACTTTGCCTAATTGACCGTGCTGACGCATGCGCCATGCCACGTGCCGTCAAAGAGGAATCTGCGAGGCATTCTCTACATCAACTCTAACACTCCGTGTCAGGTCAAGGCGGTCCTGTGGTCATTGATCTGCGCTTTTATCCAAGGTACTTGGATCGAGCCCGGTCAGGAGCATTACGTTATTCCAACCGCCCAGAAGTGTTATTTTTTGCAAAATTATGCAGTAATTAAACCACTTTGCCTTCACGTTACGAACAATTCCAAGCCAGTTTTGACATCTACAGTTCAAGGCAGTTGGAATGCTGAAAACAGCGAGTCAAAATTCGTTTCGAGATGTGCGTTTAATTATCGAAAACATTTGGATACATTGCCCTATTTGACCGTGCTGACGCATGCGCCATGCCACGTGCCGTCAAAGAGGAATTCTGAGGCATTCTCTACATCAACTCCAACACTCCGTGTCAGGTCAAGGCGGTCCTGTGGTCATTGATCTGCGCTTTCATCCGAGGGTACCTTGGATCGAGCCCGGTCAGGAGCAATTAGTTTATTCCAGCTGCCAGAATTGCTATTTTTTTGCAAAATTATGCAGAAATTAAACCACTTTGCCTTCACGTTACGACAATTCCAGCCCATATTTGAAATCTACATTTTCAAGGGGTTCAAATGCTGACAACCGCGAGTTAAAATTCGTTCGAGATGTGCGTTTAATTATCGAAAACATTTGGATACTTTGCCCTATTTGACCGTGCTGGCGCATGCGCATGCCACGTGCCGTCAAAGAGGAATCTGCGAGGCATTCTCTACATCAACTTCAGCACTCCGTGTTGGGTAAATGCGGTCTGTGGTCATTGATCTGCGCTTTCATCCGAGGGTACCTGGGATCAAGCCCGGTCAGGAGCAATTAGTTTATTCCAACCGCCCAGAAGTGTTATTTTTTTGCAAAATTATGCAGTAATTAAACCACTTTGCCTTCACGTTACGACAATTCCAAGCCCATATTTGAAATCTACATTTCAAGGCGGTTCGAATGCTGAAAACCGCGAGTTAAAATTCGTTCGAGATGTGCGTTTAATTAGCGAAAACATTTGGGTACTTTGCCCTAATTGACCGTGCTGACGCATGCGCCATGCCACGTGCCGTCAAAGAGGAATCTGCGAGGCATTCTCTACATCAACTCTAACACTCCGTGTCAGGTCAAGGCGGTCCTGTGGTCATTGATCTGCGCTTTTATCCAAGGGTACCTTGGATCGAGCCCGGTCAGGAGCAATTACGTTATTCCAACCGCCCAGAAGTGTTATTTTATTGCAAAATTATGCAGTAATTAAACCACTTTGCCTTCACGTTACGACAATTCCAAGCCCAGTTTTGACATCTACAGTTCAAGGCAGTTGGAATGCTGAAAACAGCGAGTCAAAATTCGTTCGAGATGTGCGTTTAATTATCGAAAACATTTGGATACATTGCCCTATTTGACCGTGCTGACGCATGCGCCATGCCACGTGCCGTCAAAGAGGAATCTGCGAGGCATTCTCTACATCAACTCCAACACTCCGTGTCAGGTCAAGGCGGTCCTGTGGTCATTGATCTGCGCTTTCATCCGAGGGTACCTTGGATCGAGCCCGGTCAGGAGCAATTAGTTTATTCCAGCTGCCCAGAATTGCTATTTTTTTGCAAAATTATGCAGAAATTAAACCACTTTGCCTTCACGTTACGACAATTCCAAGCCCATATTTGAAATCTACATTTCAAGGCGGTTCAAATGCTGACAACCGCGAGTTAAAATTCGTTCGAGATGTGCGTTTAATTATCGAAAACATTTGGATACTTTGCCCTATTTGACCGTGCTGGCGCATGCGCCATGCCACGTGCCGTCAAAGAGGAATCTGCGAGGCATTCTCTACATCAACTTCAGCACTCCGTGTTGGGTAAATGCGGTCCTGTGGTCATTGATCTGCGCTTTCATCCGAGGGTACCTGGGATCGAGCCCGGTCAGGAGCAATTAGTTTATTCCAACCGCCCAGAAGTGTTATTTTTTTGCAAAATTATGCAGTAATTAAACCACTTTGCCTTCACGTTACGACAATTCCGAGCCCAGTTTTAACATCTACATTTCAAGGCGGTTCGAATGCTGAAAACCGCGAGTTAAAATTCGTTCGAGATGTGCGTTTAATTAGCGAAAACATTTGGGTACTTTGCCCTAATTGACCGTGCTGACGCATGCGCCATGCCACGTGCCGTCAAAGAGGAATCTGCGAGGCATTCTCTACATCAACTCCAACACTCCGTGTTGGGTAAATGCGGTCCTGTGGTCATTGATCTGCGCTTTCATCCGAGGGTACCTTGGATCGAGCCCGGTCAGGAGCAATTAGTTTATTCCAGCTGCCCAGAATTGCTATTTTTTTGCAAAATTATGCAGACATTAAACCACTTTGCCTTCACGTTACGACAATTCCAAGCCCATATTTGAAATCTACATTTCAAGGCGGTTCGAATGCTGAAAACCGCGAGTTAAAATTCGTTCGAGATGTGCGTTTAATTAGCGCCATGCGCCATGTGCCTATTTAGTTTTAACACATACCAATGTGAGCATAACCTCCGGAGAGGCCCTTCTTTGACTTTACCTAAAGCTAAAACCACTACCTATGGTACAAATTCCATCTTGTATCAAAGTTGTTGGATATGGAATAATCTTCCCGTGAAATTAAAATAGTTCAACCATTGAAGAGTTCACGGTTAAATTATCCTGCCAGGATTCTATTTTATGTAATTGTAAAATATGTAAAAAAAATTGTGAAAAAAAAAAAAAGTGTAAAATATGAATTGTAAACTTTAATTTATCTTTGCCCAGAATGTTATTTTTCATTATTATTATTATTATTATTATTATTTGTTACGTTAGTTGGTTTTTATTAGCGAAAGCTATCTTGTAAATTTGACCAACGTTAAATAAAGAAACATACATACATACAAAACATTTGGGTACTTTGCGCTAATTGACCGTGCTGACGCATGCGCCATGCCACGTGCCGTCAAAGAGGAATCTGCGAGGCATTCTCTACATCAACTCTAACACTCCGTGTCAGGTCAAGGCGGTCCTGTGGTCATTGATCTGCGCTTTCATCCGAGGGTACCTGGGATCGAGCCCGGTCAGGAGCAATTACGTATTCCAAGCGCCCAGAAGTGTTATTTTTTTTGCAAAATTATGCAGTTAATTAAACCACTTTGCCTTCACGTTACGACAATTCCAAGCCCAGTTTTTGACATCTAATTTCAAGGGCGTTCGAATGCTGAAAACCGCGAGTCAAACATTCGTCCGAGATCTGCGTTTTAATTAGCGAAAACATTTGGTACTTTGCGCTATTTGACCGTGCTGAACGCATGCGCCATGCCACGTGCCGTCAAAGAGGAATCTGCGAGGCATTCTCTAACATCAACTCTAACACTCCGTGTCAGGTCAAGGCGGTCCTGTGGTCATTGATCTGCGCTTTCAATCCAGGGGTACCTTGGGATCGAGCCCCGGTACAGGAGCAATTAACGTCTATTCCAGCTGCCCAGAAGTGCTATCTTATTGCAAAATTATGCAGTAATTAAACCACCTTTGCCTTACGTTACCGAGCATGGCCAAGCCCAGTATTTGAAATCTACATGTTCCAAGGTGGTTCGGAATAGCTGAAACACCGCGGTCAAAATTCGTTCGAGATCTGCGTTTAAATTAGCGAAAACATTTGGGTAATTTGCGCTATTTGACCGTGCTGACGCATGCGCCATGCACGTGCCGTCAAAGAGGAATCTGCGAGGCATTCTCTACATGAACTCTAACACTCCGTGTAGGTCAAGCGCAGTCTGTGGTCATTGATCTGCGCTTTCATCCGAGGGTACCTGGATCGAGCCCGGTCAGGAGCAAGTAATTTATTCCAGCTGCCCAGAATGCTATTTTTTTGCAAAATTATGCAGTTATTAAACCACTTTGCCTTCACGTTACGACAATTCCGAGCCAGTTTTGACATCTACATTTCAAGGCGGTTCGAATGCTGAAAACCGCGAGTCAAAATTCGTCGAGATGTGCGTTATTAGCGAAACATTTGGTACTTTGCCCTATTTGACCGTGCTGACGCATGCGCCATGCCACGTGCCGTCAAAGAGGAATCTGCGAGGCATTCTCTACATCAACTCTAACACTCCGTGTCAGGTCAAGGCGTCCTGTGGTCATTGATCTGCGCTTTCATCCGAGGGTACCTTGGATCGAGCCCGGTCAGGAGCAATTACTTTATTCCAGCTGCCCAGAATTGCTATTTTTTTTGCAAAATTATGCAGTAATTAAACCACTTTGCCTTCACGTTACGAACAATTCCAAGCCCAGTTTTTGACATCTACATTTCAAGGCGGTTCGAATGCTGAAAACCGCGAGTCAAATTCGTTCCGAGATGTGCGTTTAATTAGCGAAAAACATTTGGGTACTTTGCCCTATTTGACCGTGCTGACGCATGCGCCATGCCACGTGCCGTCAAAGAGGAATCTGCGAGGCATTCTCTACATCAACTCTAACACTCCGTGTCAGGTCAAGGCGGTCCTGTGGTCATTGATCTGCGCTTTCATCCGAGGTACCTGGATCGAGCCCGGTCAGGAGCAATTACGTTATTCCAGCTGCCCAGAATTGCTATTTTTTTGCAAAATTATGCAGTAATTAAACCACTTTGCCTTCACGTTACGACAATTCCAAGCCCAGTTTTGAATCTACATTTCAAGGCGGTTCGAATGCTGAAAACCGCGAGTCAAAATTCGTTCGAGATGTGCGTTTAATTAGCGAAAACATTTGGGTACTTTGCCCTATTTGACCGTGCTGACGCATGCGCCATGCCACGTGCCGTCAAAGAGGAATCTGCGAGGCATTCTCTACATCAACTCTAACACTCCGTGTCAGGTCAAGGCGGTCCTGTGGTCATTGATCTGCGCTTTCATCCGAGGGTACCTTGGGATCGAGCCCGGTCAGGAGCAATTAGTTTATTCCAGCTGCCCAGAAGTTGCTATTTTTTTGCAAAATTATGCAGTAATTAAACCACTTTGCCTTCACGTTACGACAATTCCAAGCCCAGTTTTGAAATCTACATTTCAAGGCGGTTCGAATGCTGAAAAACGGCGAGTCAAAATTCGTTCGAGATGTGCGTTTAATTAGCGAAAACATTTGGGTACTTTGCCCTATTTGACCGTGCTGACGCATGCGCCATGCCACGTGCCGTCAAAGAGGAATCTGCGAGGCATTCTCTACATCAACTCTAACACTCCGTGTCAGGTCAAGGCGGTCCTGTGGTCATTGATCTGCGCTTTTATCCGAGGGTACCTGGGATCGAGCCCGGTCAGGAGCAATTACGTTATTCCAGCTGCCCAGAAGTGTTATTTTTTTGCAAAATTATGCAGTAATTAAACCACTTTGCCTTCACGTTACGACAATTCCAAGCCCAGTTTTGACATCTACATTTCAAGGCGGTTCGAATGCTGAAAACCGCGAGTCAAAATTCGTTCGAGATGTGCGTTTAATTAGCGAAAACATTTGGGTACTTTGCCCTAATTGACCGTGCTGACGCATGCGCCATGCCACGTGCCGTCAAAGAGGAATCTGCGAGGCATTCTCTACATCAACTCTAACACTCCGTGTCAGGTCAAGGCGGTCCTGTGGTCATTGATCTGCGCTTTTATCCGAGGGTACCTGGGATCGAGCCCGGTCAGGAGCAATTACGTTATTCCAGCTGCCCAGAAGTGTTATTTTTTTGCAAAATTATGCAGTAATTAAACCACTTTGCCTTCACGTTACGACAATTCCAAGCCCAGTTTTGACATCTACATTTCAAGGCGGTTCGAATGCTGAAAACCGCGAGTCAAAATTCGTTCGAGATGTGCGTTTAATTAGCGAAAACATTTGGGTACTTTGCCCTATTTGACCGTGCTGACGCATGCGCCATGCCACGTGCCGTCAAAGAGGAATCTGCGAGGCATTCTCTACATCAACTCTAACACTCCGTGTCAGGTCAAGGCGGTCCTGTGGTCATTGATCTGCGCTTTCATCCGAGGGTACCTTGGATCGAGCCCGGTCAGGAGCAATTAGTTTATTCCAACCGCCCAGAAGTGTTATTTTTTTGCAAAATTATGCAGTAATTAAACCACTTTGCCTTCACGTTACGACAATTCCAAGCCCAGTTTTGACATCTACATTTCAAGGCGGTTCGAATGCTGAAAACCGCGAGTCAAAATTCGTTCGAGATGTGCGTTTAATTAGCGAAAACATTTGGGTACTTTGCCCTATTTGACCGTGCTGACGCATGCGCCATGCCACGTGCCGTCAAAGAGGAATCTGCGAGGCATTCTCTACATCAACTCTAACACTCCGTGTCAGGTCAAGGCGGTCCTGTGGTCATTGATCTGCGCTTTCATCCGAGGGTACCTGGGATCGAGCCCGGTCAGGAGCAATTAGTTTATTCCAGCTGCCCAGAATTGCTATTTTTTTGCAAAATTATGCAGTAATTAAACCACTTTGCCTTCACGTTACGACAATTCCAAGCCCATATTTGAAATCTACATTTCAAGGCGGTTCGAATGCTGAAAACCGCGAGTCAAAATTCGTTCGAGATGTGCGTTTAATTAGCGAAAACATTTGGGTACTTTGCCCTATTTGACCGTGCTGACGCATGCGCCATGCCACGTGCCGTCAAAGAGGAATCTGCGAGGCATTCTCTACATCAACTCTAACACTCCGTGTCAGGTCAAGGCGGTCCTGTGGTCATTGATCTGCGCTTTCATCCGAGGGTACCTGGATCGAGCCCGGTCAGGAGCAATTAGTTTATTCCAGCTGCCCAGAATTGCTATTTTTTTGCAAAATTATGCAGTAATTAAACCACTTTGCCTTCACGTTACGACAATTCCAAGCCCAGTTTTGAAATCTACATTTCAAGGCGGTTCGAATGCTGAAAACCGCGAGTCAAAATTCGTCCGAGATGTGCGTTTAATTAGCGAAAACATTTGGGTACTTTGCCCTAATTGACCGTGCTGACGCATGCGCCATGCCACGTGCCGTCAAAGAGGAATCTGCGAGGCATTCTCTACATCAACTCTAACACTCCGTGTCAGGTCAAGGCGGTCCTGTGGTCATTGATCTGCGCTTTCATCCGAGGGTACCTGGGATCGAGCCCGGTCAGGAGCAATTACGTTATTCCAGCTGCCCAGAAGTGCTATTTTTTTGCAAAATTATGCAGTAATTAAACCACTTTGCCTTCACGTTACGACAATTCCAAGCCCAGTTTTGAAATCTACATTTCAAGGCGGTTCGAATGCTGAAAACCGCGAGTCAAAATTCGTCCGAGATGTGCGTTTAATTAGCGAAAACATTTGGGTACTTTGCGCTATTTGACCGTGCTGACGCATGCGCCATGCCACGTGCCGTCAAAGAGGAATCTGCGAGGCATTCTCTACATCAACTCTAACACTCCGTGTCAGGTCAAGGCGGTCCTGTGGTCATTGATCTGCGCTTTTATCCAAGGGTACCTGGGATCGAGCCCGGTCAGGAGCAATTACGTTATTCCAAGCTGCCCAGAAGTGTTATTTTTTTGCAAAATTATGCAGTAATTAAACCACTTTGCCTTCACGTTACGACAATTCCAAGCCCAGTTTTGAAATCTACATTTCAAGGCGGTTCGAATGCTGAAAACCGCGAGTCAAAATTCGTTCGAGATGTGCGTTTAATTAGCGAAAACATTTGGGTACTTTGCCCTATTTGACCGTGCTGACGCATGCGCCATGCCACGTGCCGTCAAAGAGGAATCTGCGAGGCATTCTCTACATCAACTCTAACACTCCGTGTCAGGTCAAGGCGGTCCTGTGGTCATTGATCTGCGCTTTTCATCCGAGGGTACCTGGGATCGAGCCCGGTCAGGAGCAATTACGTTATTCCAGCTGCCCAGAAGTGTTATTTTTTTGCAAAATTATGCAGTAATTAAACCACTTTGCCTTCACGTTACGACAATTCCAAGCCCAGTTTTGACATCTACATTTCAAGGCGGTTCGAATGCTGAAAACCGCGAGTCAAAATTCGTTCGAGATGTGCGTTTAATTAGCGAAAACATTTGGGTACTTTGCCCTATTTGACCGTGCTGACGCATGCGCCATGCCACGTGCCGTCAAAGAGGAATCTGCGAGGCATTCTCTACATCAACTCTAACACTCCGTGTCAGGTCAAGGCGGTCCTGTGGTCATTGATCTGCGCTTTCATCCGAGGGTACCTTGGATCGAGCCCGGTCAGGAGCAATTACGTTTATTCCAGCTGCCCAGAAGTGTTATTTTTTTGCAAAATTATGCAGTAATTAAACCACTTTGCCTTCACGTTACGACAATTCCAAGCCCATTTTTGAAATCTACATTTCAAGGCGGTTCGAATGCTGAAAACCGCGAGTCAAAATTCGTTCGAGATGTGCGTTTAATTAGCGAAAACATTTGGGTACTTTGCCCTATTTGACCGTGCTGACGCATGCGCCATGCCACGTGCCGTCAAAGAGGAATCTGCGAGGCATTCTCTACATCAACTCTAACACTCCGTGTCAGGTCAAGGCGGTCCTGTGGTCATTGATCTGCGCTTTCATCCGAGGGTACCTGGGATCGAGCCCGGTCAGGAGCAATTACGTTATTCCAGCTGCCCAGAATTGCTATTTTTTTGCAAAATTATGCAGTAATTAAACCACTTTGCCTTCACGTTACGACAATTCCAAGCCCAGTTTTGACATCTACATTTCAAGGCGGTTCGAATGCTGAAAACCGCGAGTCAAAATTCGTTCGAGATGTGCGTTTAATTAGCGAAAACATTTGGGTACTTTGCCCTATTTGACCGTGCTGACGCATGCGCCATGCCACGTGCCGTCAAAGAGGAATCTGCGAGGCATTCTCTACATCAACTCTAACACTCCGTGTCAGGTCAAGGCGGTCCTGTGGTCATTGATCTGCGCTTTCATCCGAGGGTACCTGGGATCGAGCCCGGTCAGGAGCAATTACGTTATTCCAGCTGCCCAGAAGTGTTATTTTTTTGCAAAATTATGCAGTAATTAAACCACTTTGCCTTCACGTTACGACAATTCCAAGCCCAGTTTTGACATCTACATTTCAAGGCGGTTCGAATGCTGAAACCGCGAGTCAAAATTCGTCCGAGATGTGCGTTTAATTAGCGAAAACATTTGGGTACTTTGCCCTATTTGACCGTGCTGACGCATGCGCCATGCCACGTGCCGTCAAAGAGGAATCTGCGAGGCATTCTCTACATCAACTCTAACACTCCGTGTCAGGTCAAGGCGGTCCTGTGGTCATTGATCTGCGCTTTCATCCGAAGGTACCTTGGATCGAGCCCGGTCAGGAGCAATTACTTATTCCAGCTGCCCAGAATTGCTATTTTTTTGCAAAATTATGCAGTAATTAAACCACTTTGCCTTCACGTTACGACAATTCCAAGCCCATTTTGAAATCTACATTTCAAGGCGGTTCGAATGCTGAAAACCGCGAGTCAAAATTCGTTCCGAGATGTGCGTTTAATTAGCGAAAACATTTGGGTACTTTGCCCTATTTGACCGTGCTGACGCATGCGCAGTGCCACGTGCCGTCAAAGAGGAATCTGCGAGGCATTCTCTACATCAACTCTAACACTCCGTGTCAGGTCAAGGCGGTCCTGTGGTCATTGATCTGCGCTTTCATCCGAGGGTACCTGGGATCGAGCCCGGTCAGGAGCAATTACTTTATTCCAGCTGCCCAGAATTGCTGTTTTTTTTGCAACATAATGCAGTAATTAAACCACTTTGCCTTCACGTTACGACAATTCCAAGCCCAGTATTTGAAATCTACATTTCAAGGCGGTTCGAATGCTGAAAACCGCGAGTCAAAATTCGTTCGAGATGTGCGTTTAATTAGCGAAAACATTTGGGTACTTTGCCCTATTTGACCGTGCTGACGCATGCGCCATGCCACGTGCCGTCAAAGAGGAATCTGCGAGGCATTCTCTACATCAACTCTAACACTCCGTGTCAGGTCAAGGCGGTCCTGTGGTCATTGATCTGCGCTTTTATCCGAGGGTACCTGGGATCGAGCCCGGTCAGGAGCAATTACGTTATTCCAGCTGCCCAGAAGTGTTAATTTTTGCAAAATTATGCAGTAATTAAACCACTTTGCCTTCACGTTACGACACTTCCAAGCCCAGTTTTGACATCTACATTTCAAGGCGGTTCGAATGCTGAAAACTGCGAGTCAAAATTCGTTCGAGATGTGCGTTTAATTAGCGAAAACATTTGGGTACTTTGCCCTATTTGACCGTGCTGACGCATGCGCCATGCCACGTGCCGTCAAAGAGGAATCTGCGAGGCATTCTCTACATCAACTCTAACACTCCGTGTCAGGTCAAGGCGGTCCTGTGGTCATTGATCTGCGCTTTCATCCGAGGGTACCTTGGATCGAGCCCGGTCAGGAGCAATTAGTTTATTCCAGCTGCCCAGAATTGCTATTTTTTTGCAAAATTATGCAGTAATTAAACCACTTTGCCTTCACGTTACGACAATTCCAAGCCCATATTTGAAATCTACATTTCAAGGCGGTTCGAATGCTGAAAACCGCGAGTCAAATTCGTCCGAGATGTGCGTTTAATTAGCGAAAACATTTGGGTACTTTGCCCTATTTGACCGTGCTGACGCATGCGCCATGCCACGTGCCGTCAAAGAGGAATCTGCGAGGCATTCTCTACATCAACTCTAACACTCCGTGTCAGGTCAAGGCGGTCCTGTGGTCATTGATCTGCGCTTTCATCCGAGGGTACCTGGGATCGAGCCCGGTCAGGAGCAATTACGTTATTCCAGCTGCCCAGAAGTGTTATTTTTTTGCAAAATTATGCAGTAATTAAACCACTTTGCCTTCACGTTACGACAATTCCAAGCCCAGTTTTGACATCTACATTTCAAGGCGGTTCGAATGCTGAAAACCGCGAGTCAAAATTCGTTCGAGATGTGCGTTTAATTAGCGAAAACATTTGGGTACTTTGCCCTATTTGACCGTGCTGACGCATGCGCCATGCCACGTGCCGTCAAAGAGGAATCTGCGAGGCATTCTCTACATCAACTCTAACACTCCGTGTCAGGTCAAGGCGGTCCTGTGGTCATTGATCTGCGCTTTCATCCGAGGGTACCTGGGATCGAGCCCGGTCAGGAGCAATTACGTTATTCCAGCTGCCCAGAATTGTTATTTTTTTGCAAAATTATGCAGTAATTAAACCACTTTGCCTTCACGTTACGACAATTCCAAGCCCAGTTTTGACATCTACATTTCAAGGCGGTTCGAATGCTGAAAACCGCGAGTCAAAATTCGTCCGAGATGTGCGTTTAATTAGCGAAAACATTTGGGTACTTTGCCCTATTTGACCGTGCTGACGCATGCGCCATGCCACGTGCCGTCAAAGAGGAATCTGCGAGGCATTCTCTACATCAACTCTAACACTCCGTGTCAGGTCAAGGCGGTCCTGTGGTCATTGATCTGCGCTTTCATCCGAGGGTACCTGGATCGAGCCCGGTCAGGAGCAATTACTTTATTCCAGCTGCCCAGAATTGCTATTTTTTTGCAAAATTATGCAGTAATTAAACCACTTTGCCTTCACGTTACGACAATTCCAAGCCCAGTTTTGAAATCTACATTTCAAGGCGGTTCGAATGCTGAAAACCGCGAGTCAAAATTCGTTCGAGATGTGCGTTTAATTAGCGAAAACATTTGGGTACTTTGCCCTATTTGACCGTGCTGACGCATGCGCCATGCCACGTGCCGTCAAAGAGGAATCTGCGAGGCATTCTCTACATCAACTCTAACACTCCGTGTCAGGTCAAGGCGGTCCTGTGGTCATTGATCTGCGCTTTTATCCGAGGGTACCTGGGATCGAGCCCGGTCAGGAGCAATTACGTTATTCCAGCTGCCCAGAAGTGTTATTTTTTTGCAAAATTATGCAGTAATTAAACCACTTTGCCTTCACGTTACGACAATTCCAAGCCCAGTTTTGACATCTACATTTCAAGGCGGTTCGAATGCTGAAAACCGCGAGTCAAAATTCGTTCCGAGATGTGCGTTTAATTAGCGAAAACATTTGGGTACTTTGCCCTATTTGACCGTGCTGACGCATGCGCCATGCCACGTGCCGTCAAAGAGGAATCTGCGAGGCATTCTCTACATCAACTCTAACACTCCGTGTCAGGTCAAGGCGGTCCTGTGGTCATTGATCTGCGCTTTTATCCGAGGGTACCTGGGATCGAGCCCGGTCAGGAGCAATTACGTTATTCCAGCTGCCCAGAAGTGTTATTTTTTTGCAAAATTATGCAGTAATTAAACCACTTTGCCTTCACGTTACGACAATTCCAAGCCCAGTTTTGAAATCTACATTTCAAGGCGGTTCGAATGCTGAAAACCGCGAGTCAAAATTCGTTCGAGATGTGCGTTTAATTAGCGAAAACATTTGGGTACTTTGCCCTATTTGACCGTGCTGACGCATGCGCCATGCCACGTGCCGTCAAAGAGGAATCTGCGAGGCATTCTCTACATCAACTCTAACACTCCGTGTCAGGTCAAGGCGGTCCTGTGGTCATTGATCTGCGCTTTCATCCGAGGGTACCTGGGATCGAGCCCGGTCAGGAGCAATTACGTTATTCCAGCTGCCCAGAAGTGTTATTTTTTTGCAAAATTATGCAGTAATTAAACCACTTTGCCTTCACGTTACGACAATTCCAAGCCCAGTTTTGACATCTACATTTCAAGGCGGTTCGAATGCTGAAAACCGCGATCCAAATTCGTTCGAGATGTGCGTTTAATTAGCGAAAACATTTGGGTACTTTGCCCTAATTGACCGTGCTGACGCATGCGCCATGCCACGTGCCGTCAAAGAGGAATCTGCGAGGCATTCTCTACATCAACTCTAACACTCCGTGTCAGGTCAAGGCGGTCCTGTGGTCATTGATCTGCGCTTTCATCCGAGGGTACCTGGGATCGAGCCCGGTCAGGAGCAATTACGTTATTCCAGCTGCCCAGAAGTGTTATTTTTTTGCAAAATTATGCAGTAATTAAACCACTTTGCCTTCACGTTACGACAATTCCAAGCCCAGTTTTGACATCTACATTTCAAGGCGGTTCGAATGCTGAAAACCGCGAGTCAAAATTCGTTCGAGATGTGCGTTTAATTAGCGAAAACATTTGGGTACTTTGCCCTATTTGACCGTGCTGACGCATGCGCCATGCCACGTGCCGTCAAAGAGGAATCTGCGAGGCATTCTCTACATCAACTCTAACACTCCGTGTCAGGTCAAGGCGGTCCTGTGGTCATTGATCTGCGCTTTCATCCGAGGGTACCTGGGATCGAGCCCGGTCAGGAGCAATTACGTTATTCCAGCTGCCCAGAAGTTGTATTTTTTTGCAAAATTATGCAGTAATTAAACCACTTTGCCTTCACGTTACGACAATTCCAAGCCCAGTTTTGACATCTACATTTCAAGGCGGTTCGAATGCTGAAAACCGCGATCCAAATTCGTTCGAGATGTGCGTTTAATTAGCGAAAACATTTGGGTACTTTGCCCTATTTGACCGTGCTGACGCATGCGCCATGCCACGTGCCGTCAAAGAGGAATCTGCGAGGCATTCTCTACATCAACTCTAACACTCCGTGTCAGGTCAAGGCGGTCCTGTGGTCATTGATCTGCGCTTTCATCCGAGGGTACCTTGGATCGAGCCCGGTCAGGAGCAATTAGTTTATTCCAGCTGCCCAGAATTGCTATTTTTTTGCAAAATTATGCAGTAATTAAACCACTTTGCCTTCACGTTACGACAATTCCAAGCCCATTTTTTGACATCTACATTTCAAGGCGGTTCGAATGCTGAAAACCGCGAGTCAAAATTCGTCCGAGATGTGCGTTTAATTAGCGAAAACATTTGGGTACTTTGCCCTATTTGACCGTGCTGACGCATGCGCCATGCCACGTGCCGTCAAAGAGGAATCTGCGAGGCATTCTCTACATCAACTCTAACACTCCGTGTCAGGTCAAGGCGGTCCTGTGGTCATTGATCTGCGCTTTCATCCGAGGGTACCTGGGATCGAGCCCGGTCAGGAGCAATTACGTTATTCCAGCTGCCCAGAATTGTTATTTTTTTGCAAAATTATGCAGTAATTAAACCACTTTGCCTTCACGTTACGACAATTCCAAGCCCAGTTTTGACATCTACATTTCAAGGCGGTTCGAATGCTGAAAACCGCGAGTCAAAATTCGTTCGAGATGTGCGTTTAATTAGCGAAAACATTTGGGTACTTTGCCCTATTTGACCGTGCTGACGCATGCGCCATGCCACGTGCCGTCAAAGAGGAATCTGCGAGGCATTCTCTACATCAACTCTAACACTCCGTGTCAGGTCAAGGCGGTCCTGTGGTCATTGATCTGCGCTTTCATCCGAGGGTACCTGGGATCGAGCCCGGTCAGGAGCAATTACTTTATTCCAGCTGCCCAGAATTGCTATTTTTTTGCAAAATTATGCAGTAATTAAACCACTTTGCCTTCACGTTACGACAATTCCAAGCCCAGTTTTGACATCTACATTTCAAGGCGGTTCGAATGCTGAAAACCGCGAGTCAAAATTCGTTCGAGATGTGCGTTTAATTAGCGAAAACATTTGGGTACTTTGCCCTATTTGACCGTGCTGACGCATGCGCCATGCCACGTGCCGTCAAAGAGGAATCTGCGAGGCATTCTCTACATCACCTCCAACACTCCGTGTCAGGTCAAGGCGGTCCTGTGGTCATTGATCTGCGCTTTCATCCGAGGGTACTTGGATCGAGCCCGGTCAGGAGCAATTACTTTATTCCAGCTGCCCAGAATTGCTATTTTTTTGCAAAATTATGCAGTAATTAAACCACTTTGCCTTCACGTTACGACAATTCCAAGCCCAGTTTTGACATCTACATTTCAAGGCGGTTCGAATGCTGAAAACCGCGAGTCAAAATTCGTCGAGATGTGCGTTTAATTAGCGAAAACATTTGGGTACTTTGCCCTATTTGACCGTGCTGACGCATGCGCCATGCCACGTGCCGTCAAAGAGGAATCTGCGAGGCATTCTCTACATCAACTCTAACACTCCGTGTCAGGTCAAGGCGGTCCTGTGGTCATTGATCTGCGCTTTCATCCGAGGGTACCTGGGATCGAGCCCGGTCAGGAGCAATTACGTTTATTCCAGCTGCCCAGAATTGTTATTTTTTTGCAAAATTATGCAGTAATTAAACCACTTTGCCTTCACGTTACGACAATTCCAAGCCCAGTTTTGACATCTACATTTCAAGGCGGTTCGAATGCTGAAAACCGCGAGTCAAAATTCGTTCGAGATGTGCGTTTAATTAGCGAAAACATTTGGGTACTTTGCCCTATTTGACCGTGCTGACGCATGCGCCATGCCACGTGCCGTCAAAGAGGAATCTGCGAGGCATTCTCTACATCAACTCTAACACTCCGTGTCAGGTCAAGGCGGTCCTGTGGTCATTGATCTGCGCTTTCATCCGAGGGTACCTGGGATCGAGCCCGGTCAGGAGCAATTACGTTATTCCAGCTGCCCAGAAGTGTTATTTTTTTGCAAAATTATGCAGTAATTAAACCACTTTGCCTTCACGTTACGACAATTCCAAGCCCAGTTTTGACATCTACATTTCAAGGCGGTTCGAATGCTGAAAACCGCGAGTCAAAATTCGTCCGAGATGTGCGTTTAATTAGCGAAAACATTTGGGTACTTTGCCCTATTTGACCGTGCTGACGCATGCGCCATGCCACGTGCCGTCAAAGAGGAATCTGCGAGGCATTCTCTACATCAACTCTAACACTCCGTGTCAGGTCAAGGCGGTCCTGTGGTCATTGATCTGCGCTTTCATCCCAGGGTACCTAGGATCGAGCCCGGTCAGGAGCAATTAATTTATTCCAGCTGCCCAGAATTGCTGCTTTTTTGCAACATTATGCAGTAATTAAACTACTTTGCCTTCACGTTACGACAATTCGAAGCCCAGTTTTGACATCTACATTTCAAGGCGGTTCGAATGCTGAAACCGCGAGTCAAAATTCGTCCGAGATGTGCGTTTAATTAGCGAAAACATTTGGGTACTTTGCCCTATTTGACCGTGCTGACGCATGCGCCATGCCACGTGCCGTCAAAGAGGAATCTGCGAGGCATTCTCTACATCAACTCTAACACTCCGTGTCAGGTCAAGGCGGTCCTGTGGTCATTGATCTGCGCTTTTATCCAAGGGTACCTGGGATCGAGCCCGGTCAGGAGCAATTACGTTATTCCAGCTGCCCAGAAGTGTTATTTTTTTGCAAAATTATGCAGTAATTAAACCACTTTGCCTTCACGTTACGACAATTCCAAGCCCAGTTTTGACATCTACATTTCAAGGCGGTTCGAATGCTGAAAACCGCGAGTCAAAATTCGTTCGAGATGTGCGTTTAATTAGCGAAAACATTTGGGTACTTTGCCCTATTTGACCGTGCTGACGCATGCGCCATGCCACGTGCCGTCAAAGAGGAATCTGCGAGGCATTCTCTACATCAAACTCTAACACTCCGTGTCAGGTCAAGGCGGTCCTGTGGTCATTGATCTGCGCTTTCATCCGAGGGTACCTGGGATCGAGCCCGGTCAGGAGCAAGTACTTATTCCAGCTGCCCAGAATTGCTATTTTTTGCAAAATTATGCAGTAATTAACCACTTTGCCTTCACGTTACGACAATTCCAAGCCCAGTATTTGACATCTACATTTCCAAGGCGGGTTCGAATGCTGAAAAACCGGTGAGTCAAAATTCGTCCGAGATGTGCGTTTAATTAGCGAAAACATTTGGGTACTTTTGCGCTATTTGACCGTGCTGACGCAATGCGCCATGCCACGTGCCGTCAAAGAGGAATCTGCGAGGCATTCTCTACATCAACTCTAACACTCCGTGTCAGGTCAAGGCGGTCCTGTTGTGGCATGATCTGCGCTTTTATCCAAGGGTACCCTTGGATCGAGCCCGGTCGAGGAGCAATTACGTTATTCCAGCGCCCAAGAAGTGTTATTTTTTTGCCAAAATTATGCAGTTATTAAACCACTTTGCCTTCCACGTTACGACAATTCCAAAGCCCAGTTTTGACATCTACATTTCAAGGCGGTTTCGAATGCTGAAAACCGCGAGTCAAAATTCGTCCGAGATGTGCGTTTAATTAGCGAAAACATTTGGGTACTTTGCGCTATTTGACCGTGCTGACGCATGCGCCATGCCACGTGCCGTCAAAGAGGAATCTGCGAGGCATTCTCTACATCAACTCTAACACTCCGTGGTCAGGTCAAGCGGTCCTGTGGTCATTGATCTGCGCTTTTTCCAAGGGTAACCTGGGATCGAGCCCGGTCAAGGAGCAATTACGTTATTCCAGCTGCCCAGAAAGTGTTATTTTTTGCAAAATTATGCAGTAATTTAAACCACTTTGCCTTCACGTTACGACAATTCCAAAGCCCAGTTTTGACATCTACATTTCAAGGTGGTTCGAATGCTGAAACGCGAGTCAAAATTCGTCGAGATGTGCGTTTAATAGCGAAAACATTTGGGTACTTTGCGCTATTTGACCGTGCTGACGCATGCGCCATGCCACGTGCCGTCAAAGAGGAATCTGCGAGGCATTCTCTACATCAACTCTAACACTCCGTGTCAGGTCAAGGCGGTCCTGTGGTCATTGATCTGCGCTTTTATCCGAGGGTACCTGGGATCGAGCCCGGTCAGGAGCAATTACGTTTATTCCAGCTGCCCAGAAGTTTATTTTTTTGCAAAATTATGCAGTAATTAAACCACTTTGCCTTCACGTTACGACAATTCCAAGCCCAGTTTTGAAATCTACATTTCAAGGCGGTTCGAATGCTGAAAACCGCGAGTCCAAATTCGTCCGAGATGTGCGTTTAATTAGCGAAAACATTTTGGTACTTTGCCGCTATTTTGACCGTGCTGACGCATGCGCCATGCCACGTGCCGTCCAAAGAGGAATCTGCGAGGCATTCTCTACATCAACTCTAACACTCCGTGTCAGGTCAAGGCGTCCTGTGGTCATTGATCTGCGCTTTATCCAAGGGTACCTGGGATCGAGCCCGGTCAGGAGCAATTACGTTATTCCAGCTGCCCAGAAGTGTTATTTTTTTGCAAAATTATGCAGTTAATTAAACCAACTTTTGCCTTCACGTTACGGACAATTCCAAGCCCAGTTTTGACATCTACATTTCAAGGCGGTTCGAATGCTGAAAACCGCGAAGTCAAAATTCGTTCGAGATGTGCCGTTTAATTAGCGAAAACATTTGGGTACTTTGCCCTATTGACCGTGCTGACGCATGCGCCATGCCACGTGCCGTCAAAGAGGAATCTGCGAGGCATTCTCTACCATCAACTCTAACACTCCGTGTCAGGTCAAGGCGGGTCCTGTGGTCATTGATCTGCGCTTTCAATCCGAGGGTACCTTGGATCGAGCCCGGTTCAGGAGCAATTAGTTATTCCAGCTGCCCAGAATTGTCTATTTTTTTGCAAAATTATGCAGTAAATTAAACCACTTTGCCTTCACGTTACGACCAATTTCCAAGCCCAGTTTGAAATCTACATTTCCAAGGCGGTTCGAATGCTGAACACCGCGAGTCAACATTCGTTCCGAGATGTATGCGTTTAATTAGCGAAAACATTTGGGTACCTTTGCCCTATTTGACCGTGCTGACGCATGCGCCATGCCACGTGCCGTCAAAGAGGAATCTGCGAGGCATTCTCTACATCAACTCTAACACTCCGGTGTCAGGTCAAGGCCGTCCTGTGGTCATTGATCTGCGCTTTTCATCCGAGGTACCTTGGATCGAGCCCGAGTCAGAGAGCAAGTATTTATTCCAGCTGCCCAGAATTGCTATTTTTTTGCAAAATTATGCAGTAATTAAACCACTTTGCCTTCACGTTACGACAATTCCAAGCCCATATTTGAAATCTACATTTCAAGGCGGTTCGAAATGCTGAAAACCGTCGAGTCAAAATTCGTCGAGATGTTGCGTTTAATTAGCGAAAACATTGGGTACTTTGCGCTATTTGACCGTGCTGACGCATGGCCATGCACGTGCCGTCAAAGAGGAATCTGCGAGGCATTCTCTACATCAACTCTAACACTCCGTGTCAGGTCAAGGCGGTCCTGTGGTCATTGATCTGCGCTTTTTCCAAGGGTACCTGGGATCGGCCCGGTCAGGAGCAATTACGTTATTCCAACCGCCCAGAAGTGTATTTTTTTGCAAAATTATGCAGTTATTAAACCACTTTGCCTTCACGTTACGACAATTCCAAGCCCAGTTTTGACATCTACATTTCAAGGCGGTTCGAATGCTGAAAACCGCGAGTCAACATTCGTCGAGATGTGCGTTTAATTAGCGAAAACATTTGGGTACTTTGCGCTATTTGACCGTGCTGACGCATGCGCCATGCCACGTTGCCGTCAAAGAGGAATCTGCGAGGCATTCTCTACATCAACTCTAACACTCCGTGTCAGGTCAAGGCGGTCCTGTGGTCATTGATCTGCGCTTTCATCCGAGGGTACCTTGGATCGAGCCGGTCAGGAGCAAGTACGTTATTCCAGCTGCCCAGAATGCTATATTTTTTGCAAAATTATGCAGTAATTAAACCACTTTGCCTTCACGTTACGACAATTCCAGCCCAGTTTTGAATCTACATTTCAAGGCGGTTCGAATGCTGAAAACCGCGAGTCAAAATTCGTTCGAGATGTGCGTTTAATTAGCGAAAACATTTGGGTACTTTGCCCTATTTGACCGTGCTGACGCATGCGCCATGCCACGTGCCGTCAAAGAGGAATCTGCGAGGCATTCTCTACATCAACTCTAACACTCCGTGTCAGGTCAAGGCGGTCCTGTGGTCATTGATCTGCGCTTTTATCCAGGGTACCTGGGATCGAGCCGCGGTCAGGAGCAATTACTTATTCCAGCTGCCAGAAGTGTTATTTTTTGCAAAATTATGCAGTAATTAAACCACTTTGCCTTCACGTTACGACAATTCCAAGCCCAGTTTTGAATCTACATTTCAAGGCGGTTCGAATGCTGAAACCGCGAGTCAAAATTCGTTCGAGATGTGCGTTTAATTAGCGAAAACATTTGGGTACTTTGCCCTATTTGACCGTGCTGACGCATGCGCCATGCCACGTGCCGTCAAAGAGGAATCTGCGAGGCATTCTCTACATCAACTCTAACACTCCGTGTCAGGTCAAGGCGGTCCTGTGGTCATTGATCTGCGCTTTCATCCGAGGTACCTGGATCGAGCCCGGTCAGGAGCAATTACTTTATTCCAGCGCCCAGAATGTTATTTTTTGCAAAATTATGCAGTAATTAAACCACTTTGCCTTCACGTTACGACAATTCCAAGCCCAGTTTTGAAATCTACATTTCAAGGCGGTTCGAATGCTGAAAACCGGGAGTCAAAATTCGTTCGAATGTGCGTTTAATTAGCGAAAACATTTGGGTACTTTGCCCTATTTGACCGTGCTGACGCATGCGCCATGCCACGTGCCGTCAAAGAGGAATCTGCGAGGCATTCTCTACATCAACTCTAACACTCCGTGTCAGGTCAAGGCGGTCCTGTGGTCATTGATCTGC
Source organism: Hydractinia echinata (assembly GCA_030067915.1). Lineage (NCBI taxonomy): Eukaryota > Metazoa > Cnidaria > Hydrozoa > Anthoathecata > Hydractiniidae > Hydractinia > Hydractinia echinata. Next base: position 473 of record JASGCC010003029.1, on the reverse strand, counting down.
GCTTTTCCAAGGGTACCTTGGATCGAGCCCGGTCAGGAGCAATATACTTTATTCCAGCTGCCCAGAATTGTATTTTTTTGCAAAATTATGCAGTAATTAAACCACTTTGCCTTCACGTTACGACAATTCCAAGCCCATATTTTGAATCTACATTTCAAGGCGGTTCGAATGCTGAAAACCGCGGTCAAAATTTCGTCGAGATGTGCGTTTAATTAGCGAAAACATTTGGGTACTTTGCCTATTTGACCGTGCTGACGCATGCGCCATGCCACGTGCCGTCAAAGAGGAATCTGCGAGCATTCTCTACATCAACTCTAACACTCCGTGTCAGGTCAAGGCGGTCCTGTGGTCATTGATCTGCGCTTTTTCCAAGGGTACCTGGGATCGAGCCCGGTCAGGAGCAATTACTTATTCCAGCTGCCCAGAAGTGTTATTTTTTTGCAAAATTATGCAGTAATTAAACACTTTGCCTT
>JASGCC010003028.1:0-25616 GCA_030067915.1 Hydractinia echinata | reverse complement strand
CAGCATGAACCAGTTTATTCCGGACACCGAAACCCGATTTTCCGTAATCCCGGCTCGGCCCGTTATAGTGGAATGTATTACAAAGAAAGTCCCAGGGAGTTAAACTCATTTCCACGAAAGATTTTAAATTACTCCTCTTTTTTCACCACAAAACCCATGAGACTTGTAGTTTTTTTCAAAATTTGTTTTCAGTTTTTTGATGAGACGCCGAATGAAAGCGCAGTTTAATCTCCGGAATCCGAAAACCGCGATCCCGTGTAAATCCCGTGCTCGCCTATGAGTGGAATGCTATACAAAGATAAGTACCCAGGGAGTAAACTCATTTCTCCGAACGTTTTAAATAATGACTTTTTTCACCACTAAGAAACATTGAGACGTGTAGTTTTAAAAAAGTGTTTTCATTTTTTTGATAGCCGAGACCAGTGGTTAATCTCTCTCGAACGAAACTCCGTCGATTGTCACCGTAAATCAAACCGGGGCCCTCCATATGATCAGTTATACAAGCCAGGTACCAGGATGTACTACAAGAATATACCCAGACGAACTCATTTCGACGTGTTTTAATAATTTTTTTCACCCTAAAACCCTGATGACTGTCAGTTTTTCAAAAAGCTATTTCCAGTTTTTGACCTGAGACGCGGATCATGACACAGCAGTGTTAATCTCGCCGGCAAACCGTAAAAGCCCGATTTCCCTTAGAGTCCCGGCTAGTTCGATGCTATATCAAAGAAGTAAGTCGAGGAGCTAAACTCTATTTCCCCGAGACGCGACTTGTTTAAAATTATCTCTTTGTCACACTGGAACACTGGATGGACTTGTCTTCAAAAAATGTTGATTTTTGATGAGACGCCGAATTGAAACCATGTTTAATCTACCGAATGGCAACCGCAAACCCGGCGAGTTTTCCCGTGGAGAATCATCGGGCTCGGCCCGTTAGTGGTGATACAAGAGTAGCCCAGGTAGTTTATCTCTCTCCGAACGATTTTTAAAATCATTGTTTCACCACTGAACTCCGATGAGACTTGTAGTTTTTTGACACAGAAGGGTTCATTTGGTTTGATGATAGAGCCGAATGAAAGCTAGTTTAATCCGCCGCAACCGAAACCCCCGATTTCCCGTCAAATCCCGGCTCGGCGCGCGTGCTTATAGTGGAATGCTATACATAAGAAAGTACCAAGGGATATATAACTCAGTTTCGCCGAGACGATTTTTAAACAATTATTTTTTCACCACTAAAACGCCATTAGAAGTGTAGTTTCCAGAAATTTTCATTATCATGAGACGCCAGAGATGGAGGGAGCTCAGTTTTAAGTCGTCCGGGCAATCAACACGCGATCTTCCGCGTAAAATCCGGCTCGGCCCGGTATAGTCGAATTAGTCACAAGAAAGTAGTCCAGGGGATAAACTATTTCGTCCGACGATATTTTTAAATTATTTTTTTCACCACTAAAACCCATGAGACTTGAGTTTCAAAAACTATTTTCATTTGATGAGACGCCGACATGAAAACAGCTTTAATCTCGACAACGTGAAAACCCGAATTCCGTAAATCCCGTGTCCGCATTATCGGATGATACAAAGAAATACTACAGTGGAGTAACATCCATGTTGCCCGAACATTTGTTAAAATTATTCTTCTTTCACGCTTACACTAAACCCATATGGACTTGTAGGTTTTATCAAAAATGTTTCATATTTGATGAGACGGCAGTCGCGGCAATGAGAAGCATAACCCGCGTACGCCCTACGATTCCCGATAAGATGGACCGCGTAAATGACGATAGACAAGGAAGGGTAAGCCAGCGGATAAACGTCACTTCTCCCGAACGATTTCTTTTAAATCTATCTTTTTCACCACGTACCCCAGGGACTTGTGTTTTCAAAAAAGTTTTCATTTTTTGATGAGACGCCGAATGAAAGCAGTTTCTAATCGGCCGGCTAACCTAAACCCGATTTCCCGATAATCCCGGATCGCGATAATGAGTCGAATGTTAGCAAAGAAAGTAGCCAGGAGTAAACTCATTTCCCGAACGACTTCTTTAAATCATTTTTCTCACCACAAATAAACTACTGAGACTTGTAGTTTGTTAAATTTTTTGCGATTTTTTGAGTGGAGACGCCGATATGAAAGCGGTTTTAATCGTCTCGGCAACAAAAACCCGTTTTGCTGCCGTTAATCCCCGGCTCGGCCCGACTAGCTTGCTAATGTATACAAGAAATTACCCAGGGAGTAAACATCATTTTCCGAACAGATTCTTTAAAATAATTTTGTTCACGCCTAAACACCATGAGACTGTGCTTTTCAACAGCAATGGTTTTCATTTTCTGATGAGGACGCCGAATGAAAGGGGGCAGTTTAATTCCCGGGGATCATTACCGAAACCCACGATTTCCCTAATGCCCGGACTACGCCTTAGGAACGTGATACAAAGAAAGTTAGCCATGGGAGTAAACTTCATTTCGGCGCGAACTCTTTTTGAAAATTATCTTTTTCACCCAATAGACCCGATGAGGACTCTGTAGGTTTTCAAAAATGTTTTGTAATTTGATGAGACGCACGAATGAAAGGCAGTTTAATCGGCCGGCAACGTAAACCCGGCTGAGTTTCCCGTGAAATCCAGCCGGCCGTATGGTGGAATGTATACAAAGATGTAAGTCAGGGATTAAAGCTCATTTCGGCTCGAACGATTTTTGAAACCATTTTTTGCATACCACTGAAAACTCAGAGACTTGCAGTTTGTCAAATTACTTTTGCATTTTTGATGAGACCGCCGAGATATAAACCAGTTAATCTCTATCGACCGAACACGCGATTTCCAGAATCGATCCGTTGTCGGTCAAAGAATAAGGGTTCAGTGCCACGATAAATTTTTTCACACAGCATGCTTGCAGAAGGATATTTGTCCCATTCTATATGGACGGCTATTACAGGATGAAGTCAGTTTTTCAATGGCGGTGAGACGTAAACCCGATTTCAATCCCGATATCAGATAAAAAGTAAAGGAACTTGTCGCGAAACATTTAATTCATTATTTTTCACCACTTACACCCTGAGACTTGGTTTTCATAAAATATTTATGCATTTGTTTTGATGACGACGTGCAGAATTGAAAGCAGTTTAACTCGCCGCTCCATTGACCGGTACACCCCGGAATTTCCGTAAAATTGTCGCCCGTATGAGTTTGGAAAAGTGTATACAAAGAACAGTAACTCAGGGAGTGAAGAACTCAGTTCCCGAACACTTGTTTAAAGTATTTTGTTTTTTCACACTCAAAACCATGAGAGCCTTGGCAGGTTTTTCAAGAATATGTTGGTTGCATTTTTTGAGTGAGACGCGAATGGAAACCAGTTTAATCTCTCGGCAACCGAAAACCGCGCGATTTTCCCGCTAAACTCCGCGTGGCCTGCGGCCCGTGTTATGGGAAGTGTATACAAAGAAATAGCCCTAGGGGAGTGAGAACTGCATTTCCCGAACGAATTTTAAATTATTTTTTCACCACTGAAAACCATGAGACTTGTAGTTTTCAAAAATGTTTTCATATTTGATTGACGTCCGACATGAAAGCAGTTTAATCGGCTGCAACAGACAGAGACCCGAGGCGAATTGCCCGTACAATCGACCGCGTATAGTCGGAATGTATACAAAGAAAGATAGCAGGGAGTAAAGCTCAGCTTTCGTGGCCGACGATTTTTAAAATTATTTTTCACCACTATGAAACCATGGGAGCATTGCAGTTTTCAAAAATAGTTTTGCTATGTGTTTGTGGGGAGCGACGCGAGGTGAAAGAGTTTAGATCTGCGCGAACGAAAACCCGCGGATTTCGCTTCGATCCCCGGGCTCTGAGGCGCCGGAGGGTATAGGTGAGAATGCTAACAGGAAGAAAAGTACCCAGGAGTAAACTCATTTCCTGAAACAATCTGTGTCTAAAATTATTTTTCACCACTATCAAACCCATGAGACTCTGTAGTTTTCAAAAAATGATTTGTCATTTTGAGTGAGTACGTTCGAGATGAAGCCAGTTTAATGATGCAGCCGAGGCACGATTTCCCGAAACAACGGACTTCCTCCGAGCCGGATTAGTCCGAAGCGGAATGTTACAAAGAAATAGTTACCCCAGGAGGAGTAAACTCAGTTGTCGCGTAGGCGATTATGTTAATTTTTTTTTCACCACTCAAAACCATGAAGACTTGCAGTTTTCAAATATTTTTCATTTTGATGAGACGCAGCGAATAAACCAGTTAATGCTCCTGCGAACTCGAAACCCGTTCGATTTCCCTTAGGAGATCCGGGCTGGCCGTGTATAGTGAATGCACTACACAAGAAAGTACCCAGGGCAGTAAACTGCATGTCTTCCGAACGATGTTTAAAATTACTTTTTCTCACACTGCACTAAAACCCATTGAGACTGTAGTTTCAAAAGAGTGTTTTTTCGATTTTGATGGAGACAGCCCGAATGAATATGCAGTTTAATCGCCGGCAACCGAAAACCGCGAGTTCCGTAAATCCCGGACTCGGCCCGTATAGTGCGAATGTTACAAAGAAAGTACCGGTACAGGATAAACTCATTTCTCCCGTAACGATTCTTTTAATAATCATTTTTTCACCGACTAAACCCATGAGACTTGTAGGTTTTTCAAAACTGGTTTCATTTTTGATGAGACGCGAATGAAGCAGTTTAAGGTTCGCACGGCAACGCCGAAAACCCACGGAAATATTCCCTTAAATCCGACGGCCATAGTTGGAACGACGTATACATCAAGAAAGTTAAGCAGGAGTAAACTCATTTCCGAACGATTTTTTAAATTATGTTTTTCGACACTAACATGCCCATGTACGACGCTTGCATATGTTTTCAGACAAGAGTTTTGCATTTTGATGATGAGGACGACGAATGAAACAGTGTTATTCGCGGACCCGAAAACCCGCGATTTCCCGTAATCGATCTAGGCCTCGCATAGTTGGAATGCACTATAACAAGAAAGTTAAGCAGGAGTGAATACTCATTTCCCCGAATCGATTTTTAAAATTGATTTTTTCACCCACGACTGTAACCCATTGAGATTAGTAGTTTTCAAAATAGTTTTTCATATTTTGATGAGACGCCGAATGAAAGCAGTTTATAGTCGGAGCAACCGGAAACCCAGCATTTCCCGTAATATCCGGCTTCGGCCCGATATAGTCGAATGTATACAAAGAATAAGTCCAGGTTAGACATCGAGTTTCCCGAGGCGGATTTTTTAAATTATTATTTTCACCACTAAACCCATGGACTTGTAGTTTGTTTGCAAAAATATTTTCATTTTTGATGAGACGCAGAATGAAGCAGTTTAATCGGCCGCAACCGAAACCGCGTTTTCCCGTGAAATTCCCTATGATAGTGAATGTTACAAAGAAGTAAGCCCAGGTAGTAAACTCATGTTCCCGAAATCGATTTTTAAAATTTATTTTTTCACCACTAGAAACCATTGAGACTTGTAGTTTTCAAATATTTTTGCATTTTTGATGGGAGACGCGAAATGAACCGTTTAATCTCGGCAACGAAAACCCTGCGGACGTTTCCCGTAACTCCGGGCTCGTCTCCGTTTGTGAATGGTATTACAAAGACCAGTTACACATCATTCATTCGTCTCATCAAAAATGAAAATATTTTTGAAAACTACAAGTCTCATGGGTTTTAGTGGTGAAAAAATAATTTTAAAAAATCGTCGGGAAATGAGTTTACTCCCTGGGTACTTTCTTTGTATACATTCCACTATACGGGCCGAGCCGGGATTTACGGGAAATCGCGGGTTTTCGGTTGCCGGCGATTAAACTTTCATTCGGCGTCTCATCAAAATGAAACATTTTTGAAAACTACAAGTCTCATGGGTTTTAGTGGTGAAAAAATAATTTTAAAAATCGTTCGGGAAATGAGTTTACTCCTGTACTTTCTTTGTATACATTCCACTATACGGCCGAGCCGATTTACGGGAAATCGCGGGTTTTCGGTTGCCGGCGATTAACTGCTTTCATTCGGCGTCTCATCAAAAATGAAAATATTTTGAAAACTACAAGTCTCATGGTTTTAGTGGTGAAAAAATAATTTTAAAAATCGTTCGGGAAATGAGTTTACTCCCTGGGTACTTTCTTTGTATACATTCCACATACGGGCCGAGCGGGATTTACGGGAAATCGCGGGTTTTCGGTTTGCCGGATTAAACTGTTTCATTCGGCGTCTCATCAAAAATGAAAATTTTTGAAAACTACAAGTCTCATGGTTTTAGTGGTGAAAAATAATTTTAAAAATCGTTCGGGAAATGAGTTTACTCCCTGGGCTTTCTTTGTATACATTCCACTAACGGGCCGAGCCGGGATTTACGGGAAATCGCGGGTTTTCGTTGCCGGCGATTAAACTGCTTTCATTCGCGTCTCATCAAAAATGAAAACATTTTTTGAAAACTACAAGTCTCATGGGTTTAGTGGTGAAAAAATAATTTTAAAAATCGTTCGGGAAATGAGTTTACTCCCTGGGTACTTTCTTTGTATATATTCCACTATACGGGCCGAGCCCGGCAATTACGGGAAATCGCGGGTTTTCGGTTGCGGCGATTAAACTGGTTTCATTCGGCGTCTCATCAAAAATGAAAAATTTTTGAAAACTACAAGTCTCATGGGTTTTAGTGGTGAAAAAAATATTTTAAAAATCGTTCGGGAAATGAGTTTACTCCCTGGGTACTTTCTTTGTATACATTCCACTATACGGGCCGAGCCGGGATTTACGGAAATCGCGGGTTTTCGGTTGCCGGCGATTAAACTGCTTTCATTCGGCGTCTCATCAAAAATGAAAACATTTTTGAAAACTACAAGTCTCATGGGTTTTAGTGGTGAAAAAATAATTTTAAAAATCGTTCGGGAAATGAGTTTACTCCCTGGGTACTTTCTTTGTATACATTCCACTATGCCGGCCGATTTACGGGAAATCGCGGGTTTTCGTTGCCGGCGATTAAACTGCTTCATTCGGCGTCTCATCAAAAATGAAAACATTTTTGAAAACTACAAGTCTCATGGTTTTAGTGGTGAAAAAATAATTTTAAAAATCGTTCGGGAAATGAGTTTACTCCCTGGGTACTTTCTTTGTATACATTCCACTAACGGCCGAGCCCGGGATTTACGGGAAATCGCGGTTTTCGGTTGCCGGCGATTAAACTGTTTCATTCGGCGTCTCATCAAAAATGAAAATATTTTTGAAAACTACAAGTCTCATGGGTTTAGTGGTGAAAAAATAATTTTAAAAATCGTTCGGGAAATGAGTTTACTCCCTGGGTACTTTCTTTGTATACATTCACATATACGGGCCGAGCCGGATTTACGGGAAATCGCGGGTTTTCGGTTGCCGGCGATTAAACTGCTTTCATTCGGCGTCTCATCAAAAATGAAAATTTTTGAAAACTACAAGTCTCATGGTTTTAGTGTGAAAAAATAATTTTAAAAATCGTTCGGGAAATGAGTTTACTCCCTGGGTACTTTCTTTGTATACATTCCACTAACGGGCCGAGCCCGGGATTTACGGGAAATCGCGGGTTTTCGGTTGCCGGCGATTAAACTGGTTTCATTCGCGTCTCATCAAAAATGAAAATATTTTGAAAACTACAAGTCTCATGGGTTTTAGTGGTGAAAAAAATTTTAAAAATCGTTCGGAAGAAATGGTTTACTCCCTGGGTACTTTCTTTGTATACATTCCACTATACGGGCCGAGCCCGGATTTACGGGAAATCGCGGGTTTTCGGTTGCCGGCGGCGATTAAACTGCTTTCATTCGGCGTCTCATCAAAAATGAAAATTTTTGAAAACTACAAGTCTCATGGGTTTAGTGGTGAAAAAATAATTTAAAAATCGTTCGGGAAATGAGTTTACTCCCTGGTACTTTCTTTGTATACATTCCACTATACGGATTTACGGGAAATCGCGGGTTTTCGGTTGCCGGCGATTAAACTGCTTTCATTCGCGTCTCATCAAAAATGAAAACATTTTTGAAAACTACAAGTCTCATGGGTTTTAGTGGTGAAAAAATAATTTTAAAAATCGTTCGGGAAATGAGTTTACTCCCTGGGTACTTTCTTTGTATACATTCCACTATACGGGCCGAGCCGGGATTTACGGGAAATCGCGGGTTTTCGGTTGCCGGCGATTAAACTGTTTCATTCGGCGTCTCATCAAAATGAAAATATTTTTGAAAACTACAAGTCTCATGGGTTTTAGTGGTGAAAAAAATAAATTAAAAAATCGTTCGGGAAATGAGTTTACTCCCTGGGTACTTTCTTTGTATACATTCCACTATACGGGCCGAGCCGGGATTTACGGGAAATCGCGGGTTTTCGGTTGCCGGCGATTAAACTGCTTTCATTCGGCGTCTCATCAAAAATGAAAATATTTTTGAAAACTACAAGTCTCATGGGTTTTAGTGGTGAAAAAATAATTTTAAAAATCGTTCGGGAAATGAGTTTACTCCCTGGGTACTTTCTTTGTATACATTCCTATACGGGCCGAGCCGGGATTTACGGGAAATCGCGGGTTTTCGGTTGCCGGCGATTAAACTGCTTTCATTCGGCGTCTCATCAAAAATGAAAAATATTTTTGAAAACTACAAGTCTCATGGGTTTAGTGGTGAAAAAAATAATTTTAAAAATCGTTCGGGAAATGAGTTTACTCCCTGGGTACTTTCTTTGTATACATTCGACTATACGGCCGAGGGATTTACGGGAAATCGCGGTTTTCGGTTGCCGGCGATTAAACTGCTTTCATTCGGCGTCTCATCAAAAATGAAAACATTTTTGAAAACTACAAGTCTCATGGGTTTTAGTGGTGAAAAAATAATTTTAAAAATCGTTCGGGAAATGAGTTTACTCCCTGGGTACTTTCTTTGTATACATTCCACTATACGGGCCGAGCCGGGATTTACGGGAAATCGCGGGTTTTCGGTTGCCGGCGATTAAACTGTTTCATTCGGCGTCTCATCAAAAATGAAAATATTTTTGAAAACTACAAGTCTCATGGGTTTTAGTGGTGAAAAAATAATTTTAAAAATCGTTCGGGAAATGAGTTTACTCCCTGGGTACTTTCTTTGTATACATTCCACTATACGGCCGAGCCCGGGATTTACGGGAAATCGCGGGTTTTCGGTTGCCGGCGATTAAACTGCTTTCATTCGGCGTCTCATCAAAAATGAAAATTTTTGAAAACTACAAGTCTCATGGTTTTAGTGGTGAAAAAATAATTTTAAAAATCGTTCGGGAAATGAGTTTACTCCCTGGGTACTTTCTTTGTATACATTCCACTATACGGGCCGAGCCCGGATTTACGGGAAATCGCGGGTTTTCGGTTGCCGGCGATTAAACTGCTTTCATTCGGCGTCTCATCAAAAATGAAAAATTTTTTGAAAACTACAAGTCTCATGGGTTTTAGTGGTGAAAAAATAATTTTAAAAATCGTTCGGGAAATGAGTTTACTCCCTGGGTACTTTCTTTGTATACATTCCACTATACGGGCCGAGCCGGGATTTACGGGAAATCGCGGGTTTTCGGTTGCCGGCGATTAAACTGCTTTCATTCGCGTCTCATCAAAAATGAAAACATTTTTGAAAACTACAAGTCTCATGGGTTTTAGTGGTGAAAAAATAATTTTAAAAATCGTTCGGGAAATGAGTTTACTCCCTGGGTACTTTCTTTGTATACATTCGACTATACGGGCCGAGGGATTTACGGGAAATCGCGGGTTTTGGTTGCCGGCGATTAAACTGCTTTCATTCGGCGTCTCATCAAAAATGAAAAATTTTTGAAAACTACAAGTCTCATGGGTTTTAGTGGTGAAAAAATAATTTTAAAAATCGTTCGGGAAATGAGTTTACTCCCTGGTACTTTCTTTGTATACATTCGACTATACGGGCCGAGCCGGGATTTACGGGAAATCGCGGGTTTTCGGTTGCCGGCGATTAAACTGCTTTCATTCGGCGTCTCATCAAAAATGAAAATATTTTTGAAAACTACAAGTCTCATGGGTTTTAGTGGTGAAAAAATAATTTTAAAAATCGTTCGGGAAATGAGTTTACTCCCTGGGTACTTTCTTTGTATACATTCCACTAACGGGCCGAGCCCGGATTTACGGGAAATCGCGGTTTTCGGTTGCCGGCGATTAAACTGCTTTCATTCGGCGTCTCATCAAAAATGAAAACATTTTTGAAAACTACAAGTCTCATGGGTTTTAGTGGTGAAAAAAATTTTAAAAATCGTTCGGGAAATGAGTTTACTCCCTGGGTACTTTCTTTGTATACATTCCTATACGGCCGAGCCGGGATTTACGGGAAATCGCGGGTTTTCGGTTGCCGGCGATTAAACTGCTTTCATTCGGCGTCTCATCAAAAATGAAAATATTTTGAAAACTACAAGTCTCATGGGTTTTAGTGGTGAAAAAATAATTTTAAAAATCGTTCGGGAAATGAGTTTACTCCCTGGGTACTTTCTTTGTATACATTCCACTATACGGGCCGAGCCGGGATTTACGGGAAATCGCGGTTTTCGGTTGCCGGATTAAACTGCTTTCATTCGGCGTCTCATCAAAAATGAAAATATTTTGAAAACTACAAGTCTCATGGGTTTTAGTGGTGAAAAAATAATTTTAAAAATCGTTCGGGAAATGAGTTTACTCCCTGGGTACTTTCTTTGTATACATTCCACTATACGGGCCGAGCCGGGATTTACGGGAAATCGCGGGTTTTCGGTTGCCGGCGATTAAACTGCTTTCATTCGGCGTCTCATCAAAAATGAAAATTTTTGAAAACTACAAGTCTCATGGGTTTTAGTGGTGAAAAAATAATTTTAAAAATCGTTCGGGAAATGAGTTTACTCCCTGGGTACTTTCTTTGTATACATTCCACTATACGGGCCGAGCCCGGGATTTACGGGAAATCGCGGGTTTTCGGTTGCCGGCGATTAAACTGCTTTCATTCGGCGTCTCATCAAAAATGAAAATTTTTGAAAACTACAAGTCTCATGGGTTTTAGTGGTGAAAAAATAATTTTAAAATCGTTCGGGAAATGAGTTTACTCCCTGGGTACTTTCTTTGTATACATTCCACTATACGGGCCGAGCCCGGGAAATCGGGAGGGTTTTCGGTTGCCGGCGATTAAACTGCTTTCATTCGGCGTCTCATCAAAAATGAAAATATTTTTGAAAACTACAAGTCTCATGGGTTTTAGTGGTGAAAAAATAATTTTAAAAATCGTTCGGGAAATGAGTTTACTCCCTGGGTACTTTCTTTGTATACATTCCACTATACGGGCCGAGCCCGGGATTTACGGGAAATCGCGGGTTTTCGGTTGCCGGCGATTAAACTGCTTTCATTCGGCGTCTCATCAAAAATGAAAACATTTTTGAAAACTACAAGTCTCATGGGTTTTAGTGGTGAAAAAATAATTTTAAAAATCGTTCGGGAAATGAGTTTACTCCCTGGTACTTTCTTTGTATACATTCCACTATACGGGCCGAGCCGGATTTACGGGAAATCGCGGGTTTTCGGTTGCCGGCGATTAAACTGCTTTCATTCGGCGTCTCATCAAAAATGAAAATATTTTTGAAAACTACAAGTCTCATGGGTTTTAGTGGTGAAAAAATAATTTTAAAAATCGTTCGGGAAATGAGTTTACTCCCTGGGTACTTTCTTTGTATACATTCGACTATACGGGCCGAGCCCGGGATTTACGGGAAATCGCGGGTTTTCGGTTGCCGGCGATTAAACTGCTTTCATTCGGCGTCTCATCAAAAATGAAAACATTTTTGAAAACTACAAGTCTCATGGGTTTTAGTGGTGAAAAAAATAATTTTAAAAATCGTTCGGGAAATGAGTTTACTCCCTGGGTACTTTCTTTGTATACATTCCACTATACGGGCCGAGCCCGGGATTTACGGGAAATCGCGGGTTTTCGGTTGCCGGCGATTAAACTGCTTTCATTCGGCGTCTCATCAAAAATGAAAATATTTTTGAAAACTACAAGTCTCATGGGTTTTAGTGGTGAAAAAATAATTTTAAAAATCGTTCGGGAAATGAGTTTACTCCCTGGGTACTTTCTTTGTATACATTCCACTATACGGGCCGAGCCCGGGATTTACGGGAAATCGCGGGTTTTCGGTTGCCGGCGATTAAACTGCTTTCATTCGGCGTCTCATCAAAAATGAAAATTTTTGAAAACTACAAGTCTCATGGGTTTTAGTGGTGAAAAAATAATTTTAAAAATCGTTCGGGAAATGAGTTTACTCCCTGGGTACTTTCTTTGTATACATTCCACTATACGGGCCGAGCCGGGATTTACGGGAAATCGCGGGTTTTCGGTTGCCGGCGATTAAACTGCTTTCATTCGGCGTCTCATCAAAAATGAAAATTTTTGAAAACTACAAGTCTCATGGGTTTTAGTGGTGAAAAAATAATTTTAAAAATCGTTCGGGAAATGAGTTTACTCCCTGGGTACTTTCTTTGTATACATTCCACTATACGGGCCGAGCCCGGGAAATCGCGGGTTTTCGGTTGCCGGCGATTAAACTGCTTTCATTCGGCGTCTCATCAAAAATGAAAATTTTTGAAAACTACAAGTCTCATGGGTTTTAGTGGTGAAAAAATAATTTTAAAAATCGTTCGGGAAATGAGTTTACTCCCTGGGTACTTTCTTTGTATACATTCCACTATACGGCCGAGCCGGGATTTACGGGAAATCGCGGGTTTTCGGTTGCCGGCGATTAAACTGTTTCATTCGGCGTCTCATCAAAAATGAAAACATTTTTGAAAACTACAAGTCTCATGGGTTTTAGTGGTGAAAAAATAATTTTAAAAATCGTTCGGGAAATGAGTTTACTCCCTGGGTACTTTCTTTGTATACATTCCACTATACGGGCGAGCCCGGGATTTACGGGAAATCGCGGGTTTTCGGTTGCCGGCGATTAAACTGCTTTCATTCGGCGTCTCATCAAAAATGAAAACATTTTTGAAAACTACAAGTCTCATGGGTTTTAGTGGTGAAAAAATAATTTTAAAAATCGTTCGGGAAATGAGTTTACTCCCTGGGTACTTTCTTTGTATACATTCCATCCGAGCCGGGATTTACGGGAAATCGCGGGTTTTCGGTTGCCGGCGATTAAACTGCTTTCATTCGGCGTCTCATCAAAAATGAAAACATTTTTGAAAACTACAAGTCTCATGGGTTTTAGTGGTGAAAAAATAATTTTAAAAATCGTTCGGGAAATGAGTTTACTCCCTGGGTACTTTCTTTGTATACATTCCACTATACGGGCCGAGCCCGGATTTACGGGAAATCGCGGGTTTTCGGTTGCCGGCGATTAAACTGCTTTCATTCGGCGTCTCATCAAAAATGAAAACATTTTTGAAAACTACAAGTCTCATGGGTTTTAGTGGTGAAAAAATAATTTTAAAAATCGTTCGGGAAATGAGTTTACTCCCTGGGTACTTTCTTTGTATACATTCCACTATACGGGCCGAGCCCGGGATTTACGGGAAATCGCGGGTTTTCGGTTGCCGGCGATTAAACTGCTTTCATTCGGCGTCTCATCAAAAATGAAAATTTTTGAAAACTACAAGTCTCATGGGTTTTAGTGGTGAAAAAATAATTTTAAAAATCGTTCGGGAAATGAGTTTACTCCCTGGGTACTTTCTTTGTATACATTCCACTATGGCCGGGATTTACGGGAAATCGCGGGTTTTCGGTTGCCGGCGATTAAACTGCTTTCATTCGGCGTCTCATCAAAAATGAAAACATTTTTGAAAACTACAAGTCTCATGGGTTTTAGTGGTGAAAAAATAATTTTAAAAATCGTTCGGGAAATGAGTTTACTCCCTGGGTACTTTCTTTGTATACATTCCACTAACGGGCCGAGCCGGGATTTACGGGAAATCGCGGGTTTTCGGTTGCCGGCGATTAAACTGCTTTCATTCGGCGTCTCATCAAAAATGAAAATATTTTTGAAAACTACAAGTCTCATGGGTTTTAGTGGTGAAAAAATAATTTTAAAAATCGTTCGGGAAATGAGTTTACTCCCTGGGTACTTTCTTTGTATACATTCCACTATACGGCCGAGCCGGATTTACGGGAAATCGCGGGTTTTCGGTTGCCGGCGATTAAACTGCTTTCATTCGGCGTCTCATCAAAAATGAAAATTTTTGAAAACTACAAGTCTCATGGGTTTTAGTGGTGAAAAAATAATTTTAAAAATCGTTCGGGAAATGAGTTTACTCCCTGGTACTTTCTTTGTATACATTCCACTATACGGGCCGAGCCCGGGATTTACGGGAAATCGCGGGTTTTCGGTTGCCGGCGATTAAACTGCTTTCATTCGGCGTCTCATCAAAAATGAAATATTTTTGAAAACTACAAGTCTCATGGTTTTAGTGGTGAAAAAATAATTTTAAAAATCGTTCGGGAAATGAGTTTACTCCCTGGGTACTTTCTTTGTATACATTCCACTATACGGGCCGAGCCGGGATTTACGGGAAATCGCGGGTTTTCGGTTGCCGGCGATTAAACTGCTTTCATTCGGCGTCTCATCAAAAATGAAAATATTTTTGAAAACTACAAGTCTCATGGGTTTTAGTGGTGAAAAAATAATTTTAAAAATCGTTCGGGAAATGAGTTTACTCCCTGGGTACTTTCTTTGTATACATTCCACTATACGGGCCGAGCCGGGATTTACGGGAAATCGCGGGTTTTCGGTTGCCGGCGATTAAACTGCTTTCATTCGGCGTCTCATCAAAAATGAAAACATTTTTGAAAACTACAAGTCTCATGGGTTTTAGTGGTGAAAAAATAATTTTAAAAATCGTTCGGGAAATGAGTTTACTCCCTGGTACTTTCTTTGTATACATTCCACTATACGGGCCGAGCCCGGGATTTACGGGAAATCGCGGGTTTTCGGTTGCCGGCGATTAAACTGCTTTCATTCGGCGTCTCATCAAAAATGAAAACATTTTTGAAAACTACAAGTCTCATGGGTTTTAGTGGTGAAAAAATAATTTTAAAAATCGTTCGGGAAATGAGTTTACTCCCTGGGTACTTTCTTTGTATACATTCCACTATACCGGGATTTACGGGAAGTACGTGACATCGCGGGTTTTCGGTTGCCGGCGATTAAACTGCTTTCATTCGGCGTCTCATCAAAAATGAAAACATTTTTGAAAACTACAAGTCTCATGGTTTTAGTGGTGAAAAAATAATTTTAAAAATCGTTCGGGAAATGAGTTTACTCCCTGGGTACTTTCTTTGTATACATTCCACTATACGGGCCGAGCCGGGATTTACGGGAAATCGCGGGTTTTCGGTTGCCGGCGATTAAACTGTTTTCATTCGGCGTCTCATCAAAAATGAAAATATTTTTGAAAACTACAAGTCTCATGGGTTTTAGTGGTGAAAAAATAATTTTAAAAATCGTTCGGGAAATGAGTTTACTCCCTGGGTACTTTCTTTGTATACATTCCACTATACGGGCCGAGCCGGGATTTACGGGAAATCGCGGGTTTTCGGTTGCCGGCGATTAAACTGCTTTCATTCGGCGTCTCATCAAAAATGAAAATATTTTTGAAAACTACAAGTCTCATGGGTTTTAGTGGTGAAAAAATAATTTTAAAAATCGTTCGGGAAATGAGTTTACTCCCTGGGTACTTTCTTTGTATACATTCCACTATACGGGCCGAGCCGGGATTTACGGGAAATCGCGGGTTTTCGGTTGCCGGCGATTAAACTGCTTTCATTCGGCGTCTCATCAAAAATGAAAATATTTTTGAAAACTACAAGTCTCATGGGTTTTAGTGGTGAAAAAATAATTTTAAAAATCGTTCGGGAAATGAGTTTACTCCCTGGGTACTTTCTTTGTATACATTCCTATACGGGCCGAGCCGGGATTTACGGGAAATCGCGGGTTTTCGGTTGCCGGCGATTAAACTGCTTTCATTCGGCGTCTCATCAAAAATGAAAATATTTTTGAAAACTACAAGTCTCATGGGTTTTAGTGGTGAAAAAATAATTTTAAAAATCGTTCGGGAAATGAGTTTACTCCCTGGGTACTTTCTTTGTATACATTCCACTATACGGGCCGAGCCGGGATTTACGGGAAATCGCGGGTTTTCGGTTGCCGGCGATTAAACTGCTTTCATTCGGCGTCTCATCAAAAATGAAAACATTTTTGAAAACTACAAGTCTCATGGGTTTTAGTGGTGAAAAAATAATTTTAAAAATCGTTCGGGAAATGAGTTTACTCCCTGGGTACTTTCTTTGTATACATTCCACTATGCGGGATTTACGGGAAATCGCGGGTTTTCGGTTGCCGGCGATTAAACTGCTTTCATTCGGCGTCTCATCAAAAATGAAAATATTTTTGAAAACTACAAGTCTCATGGGTTTTAGTGGTGAAAAAATAATTTTAAAAATCGTTCGGGAAATGAGTTTACTCCCTGGGTACTTTCTTTGTATACATTCCACTATACGGGCCGAGCCGGGATTTACGGGAAATCGCGGGTTTTCGGTTGCCGGCGATTAAACTGCTTTCATTCGGCGTCTCATCAAAAATGAAAACATTTTTGAAAACTACAAGTCTCATGGGTTTTAGTGGTGAAAAAATAATTTTAAAAATCGTTCGGGAAATGAGTTTACTCCCTGGGTACTTTCTTTGTATACATTCCACTATGCCGGGATTTACGGGAAATCGCGGGTTTTCGGTTGCCGGCGATTAAACTGCTTTCATTCGGCGTCTCATCAAAAATGAAAACTTTTTGAAAACTACAAGTCTCATGGGTTTTAGTGGTGAAAAAATAATTTTAAAAATCGTTCGGGAAATGAGTTTACTCCCTGGGTACTTTCTTTGTATACATTCCACTAACGGCCGAGCCGGGATTTACGGGAAATCGCGGGTTTTCGGTTGCCGGCGATTAAACTGTTTCATTCGGCGTCTCATCAAAAATGAAAATATTTTTGAAAACTACAAGTCTCATGGGTTTTAGTGGTGAAAAAATAATTTTAAAAATCGTTCGGGAAATGAGTTTACTCCCTGGGTACTTTCTTTGTATACATTCCACTATACGGGCCGAGCCGGATTTACGGGAAATCGCGGGTTTTCGGTTGCCGGCGATTAAACTGTTTCATTCGGCGTCTCATCAAAAATGAAAACATTTTTGAAAACTACAAGTCTCATGGGTTTTAGTGGTGAAAAAATAATTTTAAAAATCGTTCGGGAAATGAGTTTACTCCCTGGGTACTTTCTTTGTATACATTCCACTAACGGGCCGAGCCCGGGATTTACGGGAAATCGCGGGTTTTCGGTTGCCGGCGATTAAACTGCTTTCATTCGGCGTCTCATCAAAAATGAAAATATTTTGAAAACTACAAGTCTCATGGGTTTTAGTGGTGAAAAAATAATTTTAAAAATCGTTCGGGAAATGAGTTTACTCCCTGGGTACTTTCTTTGTATACATTCCACTATACGGGCCGAGCCGGGATTTACGGGAAATCGCGGGTTTTCGGTTGCCGGCGATTAAACTGCTTTCATTCGGCGTCTCATCAAAAATGAAAACATTTTTGAAAACTACAAGTCTCATGGGTTTTAGTGGTGAAAAAATAATTTTAAAAATCGTTCGGGAAATGAGTTTACTCCCTGGGTACTTTCTTTGTATACATTCCACTATACGGGCCGAGCCGGGATTTACGGGAAATCGCGGGTTTTCGGTTGCCGGCGATTAAACTGCTTTCATTCGGCGTCTCATCAAAAATGAAAACATTTTTGAAAACTACAAGTCTCATGGGTTTTAGTGGTGAAAAAATAATTTTAAAAATCGTTCGGGAAATGAGTTTACTCCCTGGGTACTTTCTTTGTATACATTCCACTATGCCGGGATTTACGGGAAATCGCGGGTTTTCGGTTGCCGGCGATTAAACTGCTTTCATTCGGC
This sequence comes from Hydractinia echinata, assembly GCA_030067915.1. Lineage (NCBI taxonomy): Eukaryota > Metazoa > Cnidaria > Hydrozoa > Anthoathecata > Hydractiniidae > Hydractinia > Hydractinia echinata. Next base: position 7,646 of record JASGCC010003028.1, on the reverse strand, counting down.
GTCTCATCAAAAATGAAAACATTTTTGAAAACTACAAGTCTCATGGGTTTTAGTGGTGAAAAAATAATTTTAAAAATCGTTCGGGAAATGAGTTTACTCCCTGGGTACTTTCTTTGTATACATTCCACTATACGGGCCGAGCCGGGATTTACGGGAAATCGCGGGTTTTCGGTTGCCGGCGATTAAACTGTTTTCATTCGGCGTCTCATCAAAAATGAAAATATTTTTGAAAACTACAAGTCTCATGGGTTTTAGTGGTGAAAAAATAATTTTAAAAATCGTTCGGGAAATGAGTTTACTCCCTGGGTACTTTCTTTGTATACATTCCACTAACGGGCCGAGCCCGGGAAATCGCGGGTTTTCGGTTGCCGGCGATTAAACTGTTTCATTCGGCGTCTCATCAAAAATGAAAATATTTTTGAAAACTACAAGTCTCATGGGTTTTAGTGGTGAAAAAATAATTTTAAAAATCGTTCGGGAAATGAGTTTACTCCCTGGGTACTTTCTTTGTATACATTCCACTATACGGGCCGAGCCGGGATTTACGGGAAATCGCGGGTTTTCGGTTGCCGGCGATTAAACTGTTTCATTCGGCGTCTCATCAAAAATGAAAACATTTTTGAAAACTACAAGTCTCATGGGTTTTAGTGGTGAAAAAATAATTTTAAAAATCGTTCGGGAAATGAGTTTACTCCCTGGGTACTTTCTTTGTATACATTCCACTATACGGGCCGAGCCGGGATTTACGGGAAATCGCGGGTTTTCGGTTGCCGGCGATTAAACTGTTTCATTCGGCGTCTCATCAAAAATGAAAACATTTTTGAAAACTACAAGTCTCATGGGTTTTAGTGGTGAAAAAATAATTTTAAAAATCGTTCGGGAAATGAGTTTACTCCCTGGGTACTTTCTTTGTATACATTCCACTAAACGGGCCGAGCCCGGGAAATCGCGGGTTTTCGGTTGCCGGCGATTAAACTGGTTTCATTCGGCGTCTCATCAAAAATGAAAATATTTTTGAAAACTACAAGTCTCATGGGTTTTAGTGGTGAAAAAATAATTTTAAAAATCGTTCGGGAAATGAGTTTACTCCCTGGGTACTTTCTTTGTATACATTCCACTATACGGGCCGAGCCGGGATTTACGGGAAATCGCGGGTTTTCGGTTGCCGGCGATTAAACTGCTTTCATTCGGCGTCTCATCAAAAATGAAAACATTTTTGAAAACTACAAGTCTCATGGGTTTTAGTGGTGAAAAAATAATTTTAAAAATCGTTCGGGAAATGAGTTTACTCCCTGGGTACTTTCTTTGTATACATTCCACTATACGGGCCGAGCCGGGATTTACGGGAAATCGCGGGTTTTCGGTTGCCGGCGATTAAACTGCTTTCATTCGGCGTCTCATCAAAAATGAAAACATTTTTGAAAACTACAAGTCTCATGGGTTTTAGTGGTGAAAAAATAATTTTAAAAATCGTTCGGGAAATGAGTTTACTCCCTGGGTACTTTCTTTGTATACATTCCACTATGCCGGGATTTACGGGAAATCGCGGGTTTTCGGTTGCCGGATTAAACTGCTTTCATTCGGCGTCTCATCAAAAATGAAAACATTTTTGAAAACTACAAGTCTCATGGGTTTTAGTGGTGAAAAAATAATTTTAAAAATCGTTCGGGAAATGAGTTTACTCCCTGGGTACTTTCTTTGTATACATTCCACTATACGGGCCGAGCCGGGATTTACGGGAAATCGCGGGTTTTCGGTTGCCGGCGATTAAACTGCTTTCATTCGGCGTCTCATCAAAAATGAAAATATTTTTGAAAACTACAAGTCTCATGGGTTTTAGTGGTGAAAAAATAATTTTAAAAATCGTTCGGGAAATGAGTTTACTCCCTGGGTACTTTCTTTGTATACATTCCACTATACGGGCCGAGCCGGGATTTACGGGAAATCGCGGGTTTTCGGTTGCCGGAATTAAACTGTTTCATTCGGCGTCTCATCAAAAATGAAAATATTTTTGAAAACTACAAGTCTCATGGGTTTTAGTGGTGAAAAAATAATTTTAAAAATCGTTCGGGAAATGAGTTTACTCCCTGGGTACTTTCTTTGTATACATTCCACTATACGGGCCGAGCCGGGATTTACGGGAAATCGCGGGTTTTCGGTTGCCGGCGATTAAACTGCTTTCATTCGGCGTCTCATCAAAAATGAAAATATTTTTGAAAACTACAAGTCTCATGGGTTTTAGTGGTGAAAAAATAATTTTAAAAATCGTTCGGGAAATGAGTTTACTCCCTGGGTACTTTCTTTGTATACATTCCACTATACGGGCCGAGCCGGGATTTACGGGAAATCGCGGGTTTTCGGTTGCCGGAGATTAAACTGTTTCATTCGGCGTCTCATCAAAAATGAAAACATTTTTGAAAACTACAAGTCTCATGGGTTTTAGTGGTGAAAAAATAATTTTAAAAATCGTTCGGGAAATGAGTTTACTCCCTGGGTACTTTCTTTGTATACATTCCACTATACGGGCCGAGCCCGGGAAATCGCGGGTTTTCGGTTGCCGGCGATTAAACTGTTTCATTCGGCGTCTCATCAAAAATGAAAATTTTTGAAAACTACAAGTCTCATGGGTTTTAGTGGTGAAAAAATAATTTTAAAAATCGTTCGGGAAATGAGTTTACTCCCTGGGTACTTTCTTTGTATACATTCCACTATACGGGCCGAGCCGGGATTTACGGGAAATCGCGGGTTTTCGGTTGCCGGCGATTAAACTGCTTTCATTCGGCGTCTCATCAAAAATGAAAACATTTTTGAAAACTACAAGTCTCATGGGTTTTAGTGGTGAAAAAATAATTTTAAAAATCGTTCGGGAAATGAGTTTACTCCCTGGGTACTTTCTTTGTATACATTCCACTATACGGGCCGAGCCGGGATTTACGGGAAATCGCGGGTTTTCGGTTGCCGGCGATTAAACTGCTTTCATTCGGCGTCTCATCAAAAATGAAAACATTTTTGAAAACTACAAGTCTCATGGGTTTTAGTGGTGAAAAAATAATTTTAAAAATCGTTCGGGAAATGAGTTTACTCCCTGGGTACTTTCTTTGTATACATTCCACTATGCCGGGATTTACGGGAAATCGCGGGTTTTCGGTTGCCGGCGATTAAACTGCTTTCATTCGGCGTCTCATCAAAAATGAAAACATTTTTGAAAACTACAAGTCTCATGGGTTTTAGTGGTGAAAAAATAATTTTAAAAATCGTTCGGGAAATGAGTTTACTCCCTGGGTACTTTCTTTGTATACATTCCACTATACGGGCCGAGCCGGGATTTACGGGAAATCGCGGGTTTTCGGTTGCCGGCGATTAAACTGTTTCATTCGGCGTCTCATCAAAAATGAAAATATTTTTGAAAACTACAAGTCTCATGGGTTTTAGTGGTGAAAAAATAATTTTAAAAATCGTTCGGGAAATGAGTTTACTCCCTGGGTACTTTCTTTGTATACATTCCACTATACGGGCCGAGCCGGGATTTACGGGAAATCGCGGGTTTTCGGTTGCCGGCGATTAAACTGCTTTCATTCGGCGTCTCATCAAAAATGAAAATTTTTGAAAACTACAAGTCTCATGGGTTTTAGTGGTGAAAAAATAATTTTAAAAATCGTTCGGGAAATGAGTTTACTCCCTGGGTACTTTCTTTGTATACATTCCACTATACGGGCCGAGCCGGGATTTACGGGAAATCGCGGGTTTTCGGTTGCCGGCGATTAAACTGTTTCATTCGGCGTCTCATCAAAAATGAAAATTTTTGAAAACTACAAGTCTCATGGGTTTTAGTGGTGAAAAAATAATTTTAAAAATCGTTCGGGAAATGAGTTTACTCCCTGGGTACTTTCTTTGTATACATTCCACTATACGGGCCGAGCCGGGATTTACGGGAAATCGCGGGTTTTCGGTTGCCGGCGATTAAACTGTTTCATTCGGCGTCTCATCAAAAATGAAAATTTTTGAAAACTACAAGTCTCATGGGTTTTAGTGGTGAAAAAATAATTTTAAAAATCGTTCGGGAAATGAGTTTACTCCCTGGGTACTTTCTTTGTATACATTCCACTATGCCGGGATTTACGGGAAATCGCGGGTTTTCGGTTGCCGGCGATTAAACTGCTTTCATTCGGCGTCTCATCAAAAATGAAAACATTTTTGAAAACTACAAGTCTCATGGGTTTTAGTGGTGAAAAAATAATTTTAAAAATCGTTCGGGAAATGAGTTTACTCCCTGGGTACTTTCTTTGTATACATTCCACTATACGGGCCGAGCCGGGATTTACGGGAAATCGCGGGTTTTCGGTTGCCGGCGATTAAACTGTTTCATTCGGCGTCTCATCAAAAATGAAAACATTTTTGAAAACTACAAGTCTCATGGGTTTTAGTGGTGAAAAAATAATTTTAAAAATCGTTCGGGAAATGAGTTTACTCCCTGTACTTTCTTTGTATACATTCCACTATACGGGCCGAGCCGGGATTTACGGGAAATCGCGGGTTTTCGGTTGCCGGCGATTAAACTGCTTTCATTCGGCGTCTCATCAAAAATGAAAACATTTTTGAAAACTACAAGTCTCATGGTTTTAGTGGTGAAAAAATAATTTTAAAAATCGTTCGGGAAATGAGTTTACTCCCTGTACTTTCTTTGTATACATTCCACTATAGCCGGGATTTACGGGAAATCGCGGGTTTTCGGTTGCCGGCGATTAAACTGCTTTCATTCGGCGTCTCATCAAAAATGAAAACTTTTTGAAAACTACAAGTCTCATGGGTTTTAGTGGTGAAAAAATAATTTTAAAAATCGTTCGGGAAATGAGTTTACTCCCTGGGTACTTTCTTTGTATACATTCCACTATACGGGCCGAGCCGGGATTTACGGGAAATCGCGGGTTTTCGGTTGCCGGCGATTAAACTGTTTCATTCGGCGTCTCATCAAAAATGAAAATATTTTTGAAAACTACAAGTCTCATGGGTTTTAGTGGTGAAAAAATAATTTTAAAAATCGTTCGGGAAATGAGTTTACTCCCTGTACTTTCTTTGTATACATTCCACTATAGGCCGAGCCGGGATTTACGGGAAATCGCGGGTTTTCGGTTGCCGGCGATTAAACTGTTTCATTCGGCGTCTCATCAAAAATGAAAATATTTTTGAAAACTACAAGTCTCATGGGTTTTAGTGGTGAAAAAATAATTTTAAAAATCGTTCGGGAAATGAGTTTACTCCCTGGGTACTTTCTTTGTATACATTCCACTATACGGGCCGAGCCGGGATTTACGGGAAATCGCGGGTTTTCGGTTGCCGGCGATTAAACTGTTTCATTCGGCGTCTCATCAAAAATGAAAATTTTTGAAAACTACAAGTCTCATGGGTTTTAGTGGTGAAAAAATAATTTTAAAAATCGTTCGGGAAATGAGTTTACTCCCTGGGTACTTTCTTTGTATACATTCCACTATACGGGCCGAGCCGGGATTTACGGGAAATCGCGGGTTTTCGGTTGCCGGCGATTAAACTGTTTTCATTCGGCGTCTCATCAAAAATGAAAATATTTTGGAAAACTACAAGTCTCATGGGTTTTAGTGGTGAAAAAATAATTTTAAAAATCGTTCGGGAAATGAGTTTACTCCCTGTACTTTCTTTGTATACATTCCACTATGCCGGGATTTACGGGAAATCGCGGGTTTTCGGTTGCCGGCGATTAAACTGCTTTCATTCGGCGTCTCATCAAAAATGAAAACATTTTTGAAAACTACAAGTCTCATGGGTTTTAGTGGTGAAAAAATAATTTTAAAAATCGTTCGGGAAATGAGTTTACTCCCTGGGTACTTTCTTTGTATACATTCCACTATACGGGCCGAGCCGGGATTTACGGGAAATCGCGGGTTTTCGGTTGCCGGCGATTAAACTGCTTTCATTCGGCGTCTCATCAAAAATGAAAACATTTTTGAAAACTACAAGTCTCATGGGTAGTGGTGAAAAAATAATTTTAAAAATCGTTCGGGAAATGAGTTTACTCCCTTACTTTCTTTGTATACATTCCACTATGCCGGGATTTACGGGAAATCGCGGGTTTTCGGTTGCCGGCGATTAAACTGCTTTCATTCGGCGTCTCATCAAAAATGAAAACATTTTTGAAAACTACAAGTCTCATGGGTTTTAGTGGTGAAAAAATAATTTTAAAAATCGTTCGGGAAATGAGTTTACTCCCTGGGTACTTTCTTTGTATACATTCCACTATACGGGCCGAGCCGGGATTTACGGGAAATCGCGGGTTTTCGGTTGCCGGAGATTAAACTGTTTCATTCGGCGTCTCATCAAAAATGAAAATATTTTTGAAAACTACAAGTCTCATGGGTTTTAGTGGTGAAAAAATAATTTTAAAAATCGTTCGGGAAATGAGTTTACTCCCTGGGTACTTTCTTTGTATACATTCCACTATACGGGCCGAGCCGGGATTTACGGGAAATCGCGGGTTTTCGGTTGCCGGCGATTAAACTGCTTTCATTCGGCGTCTCATCAAAAATGAAAACATTTTTGAAAACTACAAGTCTCATGGGTTTTAGTGGTGAAAAAATAATTTTAAAAATCGTTCGGGAAATGAGTTTACTCCCTGCTTACTTTCTTTGTATACATTCCACTATGCGGGATTTACGGGAAATCGCGGGTTTTCGGTTGCCGGCGATTAAACTGCTTTCATTCGGCGTCTCATCAAAAATGAAAACATTTTTGAAAACTACAAGTCCATTGGTTTTAGTGGTGAAAAATAATTTTAAAAATCGTTCGGGAAATGAGTTTACTCCCTGTACTTTCTTTGTATACATTCCACTATGCCGGGATTTACGGGAAATCGCGGGTTTTCGGTTGCCGGCGATTAAACTGCTTTCATTCGGCGTCTCATCAAAAATGAAAACATTTTTGAAAACTACAAGTCTCATGGGTTTTAGTGGTGAAAAATAATTTTAAAAATCGTTCGGGAAATGAGTTTACTCCCTGTACTTTCTTTGTATACATTCACTATACGGGCCGAGCCGGGATTTACGGGAAATCGCGGGTTTTCGGTTGCCGGCGATTAAACTGCTTTCATTCGGCGTCTCATCAAAAATGAAAACATTTTTGAAAACTACAAGTCTCATGGTTTTAGTGGTGAAAAAATAATTTTAAAAATCGTTCGGGAAATGAGTTTACTCCCTGTACTTTCTTTGTATACATTCACTATACGGGCCGAGCCCGGGATTTACGGGAAATCGCGGGTTTTCGGTTGCCGGCGATTAAACTGCTTTCATTCGGCGTCTCATCAAAAATGAAAACATTTTTGAAAACTACAAGTCTCATGGGTTTTAGTGGTGAAAAAATAATTTTAAAAATCGTTCGGGAAATGAGTTTACTCCCTGGGTACTTTCTTTGTATACATTCCACTAACGGCCGAGCCGGGATTTACGGGAAATCGCGGGTTTTCGGTTGCCGGCGATTAAACTGCTTTCATTCGGCGTCTCATCAAAAATGAAAATATTTTTGAAAACTACAAGTCTCATGGGTTTTAGTGGTGAAAAAATAATTTTAAAAATCGTTCGGGAAATGAGTTTACTCCCTGGGTACTTTCTTTGTATACATTC
>JASGCC010003027.1:0-25616 GCA_030067915.1 Hydractinia echinata | reverse complement strand
ATTCTTCTTAATTTGACATGATTGCTGGAACTCAGCAATTACACTGGGCGCGAGTGGTAGCGCTTTATTTAGAAATTTAGATAAATAAGTCATTTTTACTGTGGGACCAATACCTAGCCGTTAGCACGCGCTGAAGAAATAGAGACAGTTTCCAAAAACTACATTTCATTGACTTTCTAACGGTATCAGTCCGTTTGAGTTACAACGGTTGCGTCACATATTCGTACCAACATGTATTTAGCGATATTTTTCTGATATACTAGGTTGCATCGCTTTAACAGTGAAACGATTGACTGTGGGACTTAATTGAACTGATTTTGGACTTTGACCTTATAAATGTGATAAATGAGACAATTGGACTCCAAGAAATAACATTCTTCTTAATTTGACATGATTGCTGGAACTCAGCGATTACACTGGGCGCTGTGGTAGCGCTTTATTTAAAAATTTAGATAAATAAGTCATTTTTTACTGTGGACCAATCCTAGCCGTTAGCGCGCGTTGAAGAAATAGAGACAGTTTCAAAAACTACATTTCATTGACTTTCTAACGGTATCAGTCCGTTTGAGTTACAACGGTTGCGTCACATATTCGTACCAACATGTATTTAGCGATATTTTTCTGATATTACTAGGTTGCATCGCTTTTAACAGTGAAACGATTGACTGTGGGACTTAATTGAACTGATTTTGGACTTTGACCTTATAAATGTGATAAATGAGACAATTGGACTCCAAGAAATAACATTCTTCTTAATTTGACATGATTGCTGGAACTCAGCAATTACACTGGGCGCTGAGGTAGCGCTTTATTTAAAAATTTAGATAAATAAGTCATTTTTTACTGTGGGACCAATCCTAGCCGTTAGCGCGCGCTGAAGAAATAGAGACAGTTTCAAAAACTACATTTCATTGACTTTCTAACGGTATCAGTCCGTTTGAGTTACAACGGTTGCGTCACATATTCGTACCAACATGTATTTAGCGATATTTTTCTGATATTACTAGGTTGCATCGCTTTTAACAGTGAAACGATTGACTGTGGGACTTAATTGAACTGATTTTGGACTTTGACCTTATAAATGTGATAAATGAGACAATTGGACTCCAAGAAATAACATTCTTCTTAATTTGACATGATTGCTGGAACTCAGCAATTACACTGGGCGCTGTGGTAGCGCTTTATTTAAAAATTTAGATAAATAAGTCATTTTTTACTGTGGGACCAATCCTAGCCGTTAGCGCGCGCTGAAGAAATAGAGACAGTTTCAAAAACTACATTTCATTGACTTTCTAACGGTATCAGTCCGTTTGAGTTACAACGGTTGCGTCACATATTCGTACCAACATGTATTTAGCGATATTTTTCTGATATTACTAGGTTGCATCGCTTTTAACAGTGAAACGATTGACTGTGGGACTTAATTGAACTGATTTTGGACTTTGACCTTATAAATGTGATAAATGAGACAATTGGACTCCAAGAAATAACATTCTTCTTAATTTGACATGATTGCTGGAACTCAGCAATTACACTGGGCGCTGTGGTAGCGCTTTATTTAAAAATTTAGATAAATAAGTCATTTTTTTACTGTGGGACCAATCCTAGCCGTTAGCGCGCGCTGAAGAAATAGAGACAGTTTCAAAAACTACATTTCATTGACTTTCTAACGGTATCAGTCCGTTTGAGTTACAACGGTTGCGTCACATATTCGTACCAACATGTATTTAGCGATATTTTTCTGATATTACTAGGTTGCATCGCTTTTAACAGTGAAACGATTGACTGTGGGACTTAATTGAACTGATTTTGGACTTTGACCTTATAAATGTGATAAATGAGACAATTGGACTCCAAGAAATAACATTCTTCTTAATTTGACATGATTGCTGGAAACTCAGCATTACACTGGGCGCTGTGGTAGCGCTTTATTTAAAAATTTAGATAAATAAGTCATTTTTTACTGTGGGACCAATCCTAGCCGTTAGCGCGCGCTGAAGAAATAGAGACAGTTTCAAAAACTACATTTCATTGACTTTCTAACGGTATCAGTCCGTTTGAGTTACAACGGTTGCGTCACATATTCGTACCAACATGTATTTAGCGATATTTTTCTGATATTACTAGGTTGCATCGCTTTTAACAGTGAAACGATTGACTGTGGGACTTAATTGAACTGATTTTGGACTTTGACCTTATAAATGTGATAAATGAGACAATTGGACTCCAAGAAATAACATTCTTCTTAATTTGACATGATTGCTGGAACTCAGCAATTACACTGGGCGCTGTGGTAGCGCTTTATTTAAAAATTTAGATAAATAAGTCATTTTTTACTGTGGGACCAATCCTAGCCGTTAGCGCGCGCTGAAGAAATAGAGACAGTTTCAAAAACTACATTTCATTGACTTTCTAACGGTATCAGTCCGTTTGAGTTACAACGGTTGCGTCACATATTCGTACCAACATGTATTTAGCGATATTTTTCTGATATTACTAGGTTGCATCGCTTTTAACAGTGAAACGATTGACTGTGGGACTTAATTGAACTGATTTTGGACTTTGACCTTATAAATGTGATAAATGAGACAATTGGACTCCAAGAAATAACATTCTTCTTAATTTGACATGATTGCTGGAACTCAGCAATTACACTGGGCGCTGTGGTAGCGCTTTATTTAAAAATTTAGATAAATAAGTCATTTTTTACTGTGGGACCAATCCTAGCCGTTAGCGCGCGCTGAAGAAATAGAGACAGTTTCAAAAACTACATTTCATTGACTTTCTAACGGTATCAGTCCGTTTGAGTTACAACGGTTGCGTCACATATTCGTACCAACATGTATTTAGCGATATTTTTCTGATATTACTAGGTTGCATCGCTTTTAACAGTGAAACGATTGACTGTGGGACTTAATTGAACTGATTTTGGACTTTGACCTTATAAATGTGATAAATGAGACAATTGGACTCCAAGAAATAACATTCTTCTTAATTTGACATGATTGCTGGAACTCAGCAATTACACTGGGCGCTGTGGTAGCGCTTTATTTAAAAATTTAGATAAATAAGTCATTTTTTACTGTGGGACCAATCCTAGCCGTTAGCGCGCGCTGAAGAAATAGAGACAGTTTCAAAAACTACATTTCATTGACTTTCTAACGGTATCAGTCCGTTTGAGTTACAACGGTTGCGTCACATATTCGTACCAACATGTATTTAGCGATATTTTTCTGATATTACTAGGTTGCATCGCTTTTAACAGTGAAACGATTGACTGTGGGACTTAATTGAACTGATTTTGGACTTTGACCTTATAAATGTGATAAATGAGACAATTGGACTCCAAGAAATAACATTCTTCTTAATTTGACATGATTGCTGGAACTCAGCAATTACACTGGGCGCTGTGGTAGCGCTTTATTTAAAAATTTAGATAAATAAGTCATTTTTTACTGTGGGACCAATCCTAGCCGTTAGCGCGCGCTGAAGAAATAGAGACAGTTTCAAAAACTACATTTCATTGACTTTCTAACGGTATCAGTCCGTTTGAGTTACAACGGTTGCGTCACATATTCGTACCAACATGTATTTAGCGATATTTTTCTGATATTACTAGGTTGCATCGCTTTTAACAGTGAAACGATTGACTGTGGGACTTAATTGAACTGATTTTGGACTTTGACCTTATAAATGTGATAAATGAGACAATTGGACTCCAAGAAATAACATTCTTCTTAATTTGACATGATTGCTGGAACTCAGCAATTACACTGGGCGCTGAGGTAGCGCTTTATTTAAAAATTTAGATAAATAAGTCATTTTTTTACTGTGGGACCAATCCTAGCCGTTAGCGCGCGCTGAAGAAATAGAGACAGTTTCAAAAACTACATTTCATTGACTTTCTAACGGTATCAGTCCGTTTGAGTTACAACGGTTGCGTCACATATTCGTACCAACATGTATTTAGCGATATTTTTCTGATATTACTAGGTTGCATCGCTTTTAACAGTGAAACGATTGACTGTGGGACTTAATTGAACTGATTTGGACTTTGACCTTATAAATGTGATAAATGAGACAATTGGACTCCAAGAAATAACATTCTTCTTAATTTGACATGATTGCTGGAACTCAGCAATTACACTGGGCGCTGTGGTAGCGCTTTATTTAAAAATTTAGATAAATAAGTCATTTTTCACTGTGGGACCAATCCTAGCCGTTAGCGTGCGCTGAAAAAATAGAGACAGTTTCAAAAAACTACATTTCATTGACTTTCTTAACGGTATTCAGTCCGTTTGAGTTACAAACGGTTGCGTCACATATTCGTACCAACATGTATTTAGCGATATTTTTCTGATATTACTAGGTTGCATCGCTTTTAAACAGTGAAACGATTGACTGTGGGACTTAATTGAACTGATTTTGGACTTTGACCTTATAAATGTGATAAATGAGAAAATTGGACTCCAAGAAATAACATTCTTCTTAATTTGACATGATTGCTGGAACTCAGCAATTACACTGGCGCTGAGGTAAGCGCTTTATTTAAAATTTAGTTAGAAAAAAACTTCTCTATTTCTTCAGGGCGCTGTGGTAATTTTTAAGTAAAAAGTTATTTTTTACTGATGGACCATCCTAGCCCGTTAGCGCCAGCTGAAGAAATAGAGACATGTTTATTTTCATTAATTTCTAACAGTATCACATTTTTGAGTTCAATGTCCAAATCGTACCAAAGTCCCACGCTCATCGTTTGTCACTGTTATAAACTTTGACCTAGTAATATCAGAAAAATATCGCTAATACAGTTTGGTACGAATATGTGACGCAACCGTTGTAACTCAAACGGACTGATACCGTTAGAAAGTCAATGAAATGTAGTTTTTGAAACTGTCTCTATTTCTTCAGCGCGCGCTAACGGCTAGGATTGGTCCCACAGTAAAAAATGACTTATTTATCTAAATTTTTAAATAAAGCGCTACCACAGCGCCCAGTGATATTGCTGAGTTCCAGCAATCATGTCAAATTAAGAAGAATGTTATTTCTTGGAGTCCAATTGTCTCATTTATCACATTTATAAGGTCAAAGTCCAAAATCAGTTCAATTAAGTCCCACAGTCAATCGTTTCACTGTTAAAAGCGATGCAACCTAGTAATATCAGAAAAATATCGCTAAATACATGTTGGTACGAATATGTGACGCAACCGTTGTAACTCAAACGGACTGATACCGTTAGAAAGTCAATGAAATGTAGTTTTTGAAACTGTCTCTATTTCTTCAGCGCGCGCTAACGGCTAGGATTGGTCCCACAGTAAAAAATGACTTATTTATCTAAATTTTTAAATAAAGCGCTACCACAGCGCCCAGTGTAATTGCTGAGTTCCAGCAATCATGTCAAATTAAGAAGAATGTTATTTCTTGGAGTCCAATTGTCTCATTTATCACATTTATAAGGTCAAAGTCCAAAATCAGTTCAATTAAGTCCCACAGTCAATCGTTTCACTGTTAAAAGCGATGCAACCTAGTAATATCAGAAAAATATCGCTAAATACATGTTGGTACGAATATGTGACGCAACCGTTGTAACTCAAACGGACTGATACCGTTAGAAAGTCAATGAAATGTAGTTTTTGAAACTGTCTCTATTTCTTCAGCGCGCGCTAACGGCTAGGATTGGTCCCACAGTAAAAAATGACTTATTTATCTAAATTTTTAAATAAAGCGCTACCTCAGCGCCCAGTGTAATTGCTGAGTTCCAGCAATCATGTCAAATTAAGAAGAATGTTATTTCTTGGAGTCCAATTGTCTCATTTATCACATTTATAAGGTCAAAGTCCAAAATCAGTTCAATTAAGTCCCACAGTCAATCGTTTCACTGTTAAAAGCGATGCAACCTAGTAATATCAGAAAAATATCGCTAAATACATGTTGGTACGAATATGTGACGCAACCGTTGTAACTCAAACGGACTGATACCGTTAGAAAGTCAATGAAATGTAGTTTTTGAAACTGTCTCTATTTCTTCAGCGCGCGCTAACGGCTAGGATTGGTCCCACAGTAAAAAATGACTTATTTATCTAAATTTTTAAATAAAGCGCTACCTCAGCGCCCAGTGTAATTGCTGAGTTCCAGCAATCATGTCAAATTAAGAAGAATGTTATTTCTTGGAGTCCAATTGTCTCATTTATCACATTTATAAGGTCAAAGTCCAAAATCAGTTCAATTAAGTCCCACAGTCAATCGTTTCACTGTTAAAAGCGATGCAACCTAGTAATATCAGAAAAATATCGCTAAATACATGTTGGTACGAATATGTGACGCAACCGTTGTAACTCAAACGGACTGATACCGTTAGAAAGTCAATGAAATGTAGTTTTTGAAACTGTCTCTATTTCTTCAGCGCGCGCTAACGGCTAGGATTGGTCCCACAGTAAAAAATGACTTATTTATCTAAATTTTTAAATAAAGCGCTACCACAGCGCCCAGTGTAATTGCTGAGTTCCAGCAATCATGTCAAATTAAGAAGAATGTTATTTCTTGGAGTCCAATTGTCTCATTTATCACATTTATAAGGTCAAAGTCCAAAATCAGTTCAATTAAGTCCCACAGTCAATCGTTTCACTGTTAAAAGCGATGCAACCTAGTAATATCAGAAAAATATCGCTAAATACATGTTGGTACGAATATGTGACGCAACCGTTGTAACTCAAACGGACTGATACCGTTAGAAAGTCAATGAAATGTAGTTTTTGAAACTGTCTCTATTTCTTCAGCGCGCGCTAACGGCTAGGATTGGTCCCACAGTAAAAAATGACTTATTTATCTAAATTTTTAAATAAAGCGCTACCACAGCGCCCAGTGTAATTGCTGAGTTCCAGCAATCATGTCAAATTAAGAAGAATGTTATTTCTTGGAGTCCAATTGTCTCATTTATCACATTTATAAGGTCAAAGTCCAAAATCAGTTCAATTAAGTCCCACAGTCAATCGTTTCACTGTTAAAAGCGATGCAACCTAGTAATATCAGAAAAATATCGCTAAATACATGTTGGTACGAATATGTGACGCAACCGTTGTAACTCAAACGGACTGATACCGTTAGAAAGTCAATGAAATGTAGTTTTTGAAACTGTCTCTATTTCTTCAGCGCGCGCTAACGGCTAGGATTGGTCCCACAGTAAAAAATGACTTATTTATCTAAATTTTTAAATAAAGCGCTACCACAGCGCCCAGTGTAATTGCTGAGTTCCAGCAATCATGTCAAATTAAGAAGAATGTTATTTCTTGGAGTCCAATTGTCTCATTTATCACATTTATAAGGTCAAAGTCCAAAATCAGTTCAATTAAGTCCCACAGTCAATCGTTTCACTGTTAAAAGCGATGCAACCTAGTAATATCAGAAAAATATCGCTAAATACATGTTGGTACGAATATGTGACGCAACCGTTGTAACTCAAACGGACTGATACCGTTAGAAAGTCAATGAAATGTAGTTTTTGAAACTGTCTCTATTTCTTCAGCGCGCGCTAACGGCTAGGATTGGTCCCACAGTAAAAAATGACTTATTTATCTAAATTTTTAAATAAAGCGCTACCACAGCGCCCAGTGTAATTGCTGAGTTCCAGCAATCATGTCAAATTAAGAAGAATGTTATTTCTTGGAGTCCAATTGTCTCATTTATCACATTTATAAGGTCAAAGTCCAAAATCAGTTCAATTAAGTCCCACAGTCAATCGTTTCACTGTTAAAAGCGATGCAACCTAGTAATATCAGAAAAATATCGCTAAATACATGTTGGTACGAATATGTGACGCAACCGTTGTAACTCAAACGGACTGATACCGTTAGAAAGTCAATGAAATGTAGTTTTTGAAACTGTCTCTATTTCTTCAGCGCGCGCTAACGGCTAGGATTGGTCCCACAGTAAAAAATGACTTATTTATCTAAATTTTTAAATAAAGCGCTACCACAGCGCCCAGTGTAATTGCTGAGTTCCAGCAATCATGTCAAATTAAGAAGAATGTTATTTCTTGGAGTCCAATTGTCTCATTTATCACATTTATAAGGTCAAAGTCCAAAATCAGTTCAATTAAGTCCCACAGTCAATCGTTTCACTGTTAAAAGCGATGCAACCTAGTAATATCAGAAAAATATCGCTAAATACATGTTGGTACGAATATGTGACGCAACCGTTGTAACTCAAACGGACTGATACCGTTAGAAAGTCAATGAAATGTAGTTTTTGAAACTGTCTCTATTTCTTCAGCGCGCGCTAACGGCTAGGATTGGTCCCACAGTAAAAAATGACTTATTTATCTAAATTTTTAAATAAAGCGCTACCACAGCGCCCAGTGTAATTGCTGAGTTCCAGCAATCATGTCAAATTAAGAAGAATGTTATTTCTTGGAGTCCAATTGTCTCATTTATCACATTTATAAGGTCAAAGTCCAAAATCAGTTCAATTAAGTCCCACAGTCAATCGTTTCACTGTTAAAAGCGATGCAACCTAGTAATATCAGAAAAATATCGCTAAATACATGTTGGTACGAATATGTGACGCAACCGTTGTAACTCAAACGGACTGATACCGTTAGAAAGTCAATGAAATGTAGTTTTTGAAACTGTCTCTATTTCTTCAGCGCGCGCTAACGGCTAGGATTGGTCCCACAGTAAAAAATGACTTATTTATCTAAATTTTTAAATAAAGCGCTACCACAGCGCCCAGTGTAATTGCTGAGTTCCAGCAATCATGTCAAATTAAGAAGAATGTTATTTCTTGGAGTCCAATTGTCTCATTTATCACATTTATAAGGTCAAAGTCCAAAATCAGTTCAATTAAGTCCCACAGTCAATCGTTTCACTGTTAAAAGCGATGCAACCTAGTAATATCAGAAAAATATCGCTAAATACATGTTGGTACGAATATGTGACGCAACCGTTGTAACTCAAACGGACTGATACCGTTAGAAAGTCAATGAAATGTAGTTTTTGAAACTGTCTCTATTTCTTCAGCGCGCGCTAACGGCTAGGATTGGTCCCACAGTAAAAAATGACTTATTTATCTAAATTTTTAAATAAAGCGCTACCTCAGCGCCCAGTGTAATTGCTGAGTTCCAGCAATCATGTCAAATTAAGAAGAATGTTATTTCTTGGAGTCCAATTGTCTCATTTATCACATTTATAAGGTCAAAGTCCAAAATCAGTTCAATTAAGTCCCACAGTCAATCGTTTCACTGTTAAAAGCGATGCAACCTAGTAATATCAGAAAAATATCGCTAAATACATGTTGGTACGAATATGTGACGCAACCGTTGTAACTCAAACGGACTGATACCGTTAGAAAGTCAATGAAATGTAGTTTTTGAAACTGTCTCTATTTCTTCAGCGCGCGCTAACGGCTAGGATTGGTCCCACAGTAAAAAATGACTTATTTATCTAAATTTTTAAATAAAGCGCTACCACAGCGCCCAGTGTAATTGCTGAGTTCCAGCAATCATGTCAAATTAAGAAGAATGTTATTTCTTGGAGTCCAATTGTCTCATTTATCACATTTATAAGGTCAAAGTCCAAAATCAGTTCAATTAAGTCCCACAGTCAATCGTTTCACTGTTAAAAGCGATGCAACCTAGTAATATCAGAAAAATATCGCTAAATACATGTTGGTACGAATATGTGACGCAACCGTTGTAACTCAAACGGACTGATACCGTTAGAAAGTCAATGAAATGTAGTTTTTGAAACTGTCTCTATTTCTTCAGCGCGCGCTAACGGCTAGGATTGGTCCCACAGTAAAAAATGACTTATTTATCTAAATTTTTAAATAAAGCGCTACCTCAGCGCCCAGTGTAATTGCTGAGTTCCAGCAATCATGTCAAATTAAGAAGAATGTTATTTCTTGGAGTCCAATTGTCTCATTTATCACATTTATAAGGTCAAAGTCCAAAATCAGTTCAATTAAGTCCCACAGTCAATCGTTTCACTGTTAAAAGCGATGCAACCTAGTAATATCAGAAAAATATCGCTAAATACATGTTGGTACGAATATGTGACGCAACCGTTGTAACTCAAACGGACTGATACCGTTAGAAAGTCAATGAAATGTAGTTTTTGAAACTGTCTCTATTTCTTCAGCGCGCGCTAACGGCTAGGATTGGTCCCACAGTAAAAAATGACTTATTTATCTAAATTTTTAAATAAAGCGCTACCACAGCGCCCAGTGTAATTGCTGAGTTCCAGCAATCATGTCAAATTAAGAAGAATGTTATTTCTTGGAGTCCAATTGTCTCATTTATCACATTTATAAGGTCAAAGTCCAAAATCAGTTCAATTAAGTCCCACAGTCAATCGTTTCACTGTTAAAAGCGATGCAACCTAGTAATATCAGAAAAATATCGCTAAATACATGTTGGTACGAATATGTGACGCAACCGTTGTAACTCAAACGGACTGATACCGTTAGAAAGTCAATGAAATGTAGTTTTTGAAACTGTCTCTATTTCTTCAGCGCGCGCTAACGGCTAGGATTGGTCCCACAGTAAAAAATGACTTATTTATCTAAATTTTTAAATAAAGCGCTACCACAGCGCCCAGTGTAATTGCTGAGTTCCAGCAATCATGTCAAATTAAGAAGAATGTTATTTCTTGGAGTCCAATTGTCTCATTTATCACATTTATAAGGTCAAAGTCCAAAATCAGTTCAATTAAGTCCCACAGTCAATCGTTTCACTGTTAAAAGCGATGCAACCTAGTAATATCAGAAAAATATCGCTAAATACATGTTGGTACGAATATGTGACGCAACCGTTGTAACTCAAACGGACTGATACCGTTAGAAAGTCAATGAAATGTAGTTTTTGAAACTGTCTCTATTTCTTCAGCGCGCGCTAACGGCTAGGATTGGTCCCACAGTAAAAAATGACTTATTTATCTAAATTTTTAAATAAAGCGCTACCACAGCGCCCAGTGTAATTGCTGAGTTCCAGCAATCATGTCAAATTAAGAAGAATGTTATTTCTTGGAGTCCAATTGTCTCATTTATCACATTTATAAGGTCAAAGTCCAAAATCAGTTCAATTAAGTCCCACAGTCAATCGTTTCACTGTTAAAAGCGATGCAACCTAGTAATATCAGAAAAATATCGCTAAATACATGTTGGTACGAATATGTGACGCAACCGTTGTAACTCAAACGGACTGATACCGTTAGAAAGTCAATGAAATGTAGTTTTTGAAACTGTCTCTATTTCTTCAGCGCGCGCTAACGGCTAGGATTGGTCCCACAGTAAAAAATGACTTATTTATCTAAATTTTTAAATAAAGCGCTACCACAGCGCCCAGTGTAATTGCTGAGTTCCAGCAATCATGTCAAATTAAGAAGAATGTTATTTCTTGGAGTCCAATTGTCTCATTTATCACATTTATAAGGTCAAAGTCCAAAATCAGTTCAATTAAGTCCCACAGTCAATCGTTTCACTGTTAAAAGCGATGCAACCTAGTAATATCAGAAAAATATCGCTAAATACATGTTGGTACGAATATGTGACGCAACCGTTGTAACTCAAACGGACTGATACCGTTAGAAAGTCAATGAAATGTAGTTTTTGAAACTGTCTCTATTTCTTCAGCGCGCGCTAACGGCTAGGATTGGTCCCACAGTAAAAAATGACTTATTTATCTAAATTTTTAAATAAAGCGCTACCACAGCGCCCAGTGTAATTGCTGAGTTCCAGCAATCATGTCAAATTAAGAAGAATGTTATTTCTTGGAGTCCAATTGTCTCATTTATCACATTTATAAGGTCAAAGTCCAAAATCAGTTCAATTAAGTCCCACAGTCAATCGTTTCACTGTTAAAAGCGATGCAACCTAGTAATATCAGAAAAATATCGCTAAATACATGTTGGTACGAATATGTGACGCAACCGTTGTAACTCAAACGGACTGATACCGTTAGAAAGTCAATGAAATGTAGTTTTTGAAACTGTCTCTATTTCTTCAGCGCGCGCTAACGGCTAGGATTGGTCCCACAGTAAAAAATGACTTATTTATCTAAATTTTTAAATAAAGCGCTACCACAGCGCCCAGTGTAATTGCTGAGTTCCAGCAATCATGTCAAATTAAGAAGAATGTTATTTCTTGGAGTCCAATTGTCTCATTTATCACATTTATAAGGTCAAAGTCCAAAATCAGTTCAATTAAGTCCCACAGTCAATCGTTTCACTGTTAAAAGCGATGCAACCTAGTAATATCAGAAAAATATCGCTAAATACATGTTGGTACGAATATGTGACGCAACCGTTGTAACTCAAACGGACTGATACCGTTAGAAAGTCAATGAAATGTAGTTTTTGAAACTGTCTCTATTTCTTCAGCGCGCGCTAACGGCTAGGATTGGTCCCACAGTAAAAAATGACTTATTTATCTAAATTTTTAAATAAAGCGCTACCACAGCGCCCAGTGTAATTGCTGAGTTCCAGCAATCATGTCAAATTAAGAAGAATGTTATTTCTTGGAGTCCAATTGTCTCATTTATCACATTTATAAGGTCAAAGTCCAAAATCAGTTCAATTAAGTCCCACAGTCAATCGTTTCACTGTTAAAAGCGATGCAACCTAGTAATATCAGAAAAATATCGCTAAATACATGTTGGTACGAATATGTGACGCAACCGTTGTAACTCAAACGGACTGATACCGTTAGAAAGTCAATGAAATGTAGTTTTTGAAACTGTCTCTATTTCTTCAGCGCGCGCTAACGGCTAGGATTGGTCCCACAGTAAAAAATGACTTATTTATCTAAATTTTTAAATAAAGCGCTACCACAGCGCCCAGTGTAATTGCTGAGTTCCAGCAATCATGTCAAATTAAGAAGAATGTTATTTCTTGGAGTCCAATTGTCTCATTTATCACATTTATAAGGTCAAAGTCCAAAATCAGTTCAATTAAGTCCCACAGTCAATCGTTTCACTGTTAAAAGCGATGCAACCTAGTAATATCAGAAAAATATCGCTAAATACATGTTGGTACGAATATGTGACGCAACCGTTGTAACTCAAACGGACTGATACCGTTAGAAAGTCAATGAAATGTAGTTTTTGAAACTGTCTCTATTTCTTCAGCGCGCGCTAACGGCTAGGATTGGTCCCACAGTAAAAAATGACTTATTTATCTAAATTTTTAAATAAAGCGCTACCACAGCGCCCAGTGTAATTGCTGAGTTCCAGCAATCATGTCAAATTAAGAAGAATGTTATTTCTTGGAGTCCAATTGTCTCATTTATCACATTTATAAGGTCAAAGTCCAAAATCAGTTCAATTAAGTCCCACAGTCAATCGTTTCACTGTTAAAAGCGATGCAACCTAGTAATATCAGAAAAATATCGCTAAATACATGTTGGTACGAATATGTGACGCAACCGTTGTAACTCAAACGGACTGATACCGTTAGAAAGTCAATGAAATGTAGTTTTTGAAACTGTCTCTATTTCTTCAGCGCGCGCTAACGGCTAGGATTGGTCCCACAGTAAAAAATGACTTATTTATCTAAATTTTTAAATAAAGCGCTACCACAGCGCCCAGTGTAATTGCTGAGTTCCAGCAATCATGTCAAATTAAGAAGAATGTTATTTCTTGGAGTCCAATTGTCTCATTTATCACATTTATAAGGTCAAAGTCCAAAATCAGTTCAATTAAGTCCCACAGTCAATCGTTTCACTGTTAAAAGCGATGCAACCTAGTAATATCAGAAAAATATCGCTAAATACATGTTGGTACGAATATGTGACGCAACCGTTGTAACTCAAACGGACTGATACCGTTAGAAAGTCAATGAAATGTAGTTTTTGAAACTGTCTCTATTTCTTCAGCGCGCGCTAACGGCTAGGATTGGTCCCACAGTAAAAAATGACTTATTTATCTAAATTTTTAAATAAAGCGCTACCACAGCGCCCAGTGTAATTGCTGAGTTCCAGCAATCATGTCAAATTAAGAAGAATGTTATTTCTTGGAGTCCAATTGTCTCATTTATCACATTTATAAGGTCAAAGTCCAAAATCAGTTCAATTAAGTCCCACAGTCAATCGTTTCACTGTTAAAAGCGATGCAACCTAGTAATATCAGAAAAATATCGCTAAATACATGTTGGTACGAATATGTGACGCAACCGTTGTAACTCAAACGGACTGATACCGTTAGAAAGTCAATGAAATGTAGTTTTTGAAACTGTCTCTATTTCTTCAGCGCGCGCTAACGGCTAGGATTGGTCCCACAGTAAAAAATGACTTATTTATCTAAATTTTTAAATAAAGCGCTACCACAGCGCCCAGTGTAATTGCTGAGTTCCAGCAATCATGTCAAATTAAGAAGAATGTTATTTCTTGGAGTCCAATTGTCTCATTTATCACATTTATAAGGTCAAAGTCCAAAATCAGTTCAATTAAGTCCCACAGTCAATCGTTTCACTGTTAAAAGCGATGCAACCTAGTAATATCAGAAAAATATCGCTAAATACATGTTGGTACGAATATGTGACGCAACCGTTGTAACTCAAACGGACTGATACCGTTAGAAAGTCAATGAAATGTAGTTTTTGAAACTGTCTCTATTTCTTCAGCGCGCGCTAACGGCTAGGATTGGTCCCACAGTAAAAAATGACTTATTTATCTAAATTTTTAAATAAAGCGCTACCACAGCGCCCAGTGTAATTGCTGAGTTCCAGCAATCATGTCAAATTAAGAAGAATGTTATTTCTTGGAGTCCAATTGTCTCATTTATCACATTTATAAGGTCAAAGTCCAAAATCAGTTCAATTAAGTCCCACAGTCAATCGTTTCACTGTTAAAAGCGATGCAACCTAGTAATATCAGAAAAATATCGCTAAATACATGTTGGTACGAATATGTGACGCAACCGTTGTAACTCAAACGGACTGATACCGTTAGAAAGTCAATGAAATGTAGTTTTTGAAACTGTCTCTATTTCTTCAGCGCGCGCTAACGGCTAGGATTGGTCCCACAGTAAAAAATGACTTATTTATCTAAATTTTTAAATAAAGCGCTACCACAGCGCCCAGTGTAATTGCTGAGTTCCAGCAATCATGTCAAATTAAGAAGAATGTTATTTCTTGGAGTCCAATTGTCTCATTTATCACATTTATAAGGTCAAAGTCCAAAATCAGTTCAATTAAGTCCCACAGTCAATCGTTTCACTGTTAAAAGCGATGCAACCTAGTAATATCAGAAAAATATCGCTAAATACATGTTGGTACGAATATGTGACGCAACCGTTGTAACTCAAACGGACTGATACCGTTAGAAAGTCAATGAAATGTAGTTTTTGAAACTGTCTCTATTTCTTCAGCGCGCGCTAACGGCTAGGATTGGTCCCACAGTAAAAAATGACTTATTTATCTAAATTTTTAAATAAAGCGCTACCACAGCGCCCAGTGTAATTGCTGAGTTCCAGCAATCATGTCAAATTAAGAAGAATGTTATTTCTTGGAGTCCAATTGTCTCATTTATCACATTTATAAGGTCAAAGTCCAAAATCAGTTCAATTAAGTCCCACAGTCAATCGTTTCACTGTTAAAAGCGATGCAACCTAGTAATATCAGAAAAATATCGCTAAATACATGTTGGTACGAATATGTGACGCAACCGTTGTAACTCAAACGGACTGATACCGTTAGAAAGTCAATGAAATGTAGTTTTTGAAACTGTCTCTATTTCTTCAGCGCGCGCTAACGGCTAGGATTGGTCCCACAGTAAAAAATGACTTATTTATCTAAATTTTTAAATAAAGCGCTACCACAGCGCCCAGTGTAATTGCTGAGTTCCAGCAATCATGTCAAATTAAGAAGAATGTTATTTCTTGGAGTCCAATTGTCTCATTTATCACATTTATAAGGTCAAAGTCCAAAATCAGTTCAATTAAGTCCCACAGTCAATCGTTTCACTGTTAAAAGCGATGCAACCTAGTAATATCAGAAAAATATCGCTAAATACATGTTGGTACGAATATGTGACGCAACCGTTGTAACTCAAACGGACTGATACCGTTAGAAAGTCAATGAAATGTAGTTTTTGAAACTGTCTCTATTTCTTCAGCGCGCGCTAACGGCTAGGATTGGTCCCACAGTAAAAAATGACTTATTTATCTAAATTTTTAAATAAAGCGCTACCACAGCGCCCAGTGTAATTGCTGAGTTCCAGCAATCATGTCAAATTAAGAAGAATGTTATTTCTTGGAGTCCAATTGTCTCATTTATCACATTTATAAGGTCAAAGTCCAAAATCAGTTCAATTAAGTCCCACAGTCAATCGTTTCACTGTTAAAAGCGATGCAACCTAGTAATATCAGAAAAATATCGCTAAATACATGTTGGTACGAATATGTGACGCAACCGTTGTAACTCAAACGGACTGATACCGTTAGAAAGTCAATGAAATGTAGTTTTTGAAACTGTCTCTATTTCTTCAGCGCGCGCTAACGGCTAGGATTGGTCCCACAGTAAAAAATGACTTATTTATCTAAATTTTTAAATAAAGCGCTACCACAGCGCCCAGTGTAATTGCTGAGTTCCAGCAATCATGTCAAATTAAGAAGAATGTTATTTCTTGGAGTCCAATTGTCTCATTTATCACATTTATAAGGTCAAAGTCCAAAATCAGTTCAATTAAGTCCCACAGTCAATCGTTTCACTGTTAAAAGCGATGCAACCTAGTAATATCAGAAAAATATCGCTAAATACATGTTGGTACGAATATGTGACGCAACCGTTGTAACTCAAACGGACTGATACCGTTAGAAAGTCAATGAAATGTAGTTTTTGAAACTGTCTCTATTTCTTCAGCGCGCGCTAACGGCTAGGATTGGTCCCACAGTAAAAAATGACTTATTTATCTAAATTTTTAAATAAAGCGCTACCACAGCGCCCAGTGTAATTGCTGAGTTCCAGCAATCATGTCAAATTAAGAAGAATGTTATTTCTTGGAGTCCAATTGTCTCATTTATCACATTTATAAGGTCAAAGTCCAAAATCAGTTCAATTAAGTCCCACAGTCAATCGTTTCACTGTTAAAAGCGATGCAACCTAGTAATATCAGAAAAATATCGCTAAATACATGTTGGTACGAATATGTGACGCAACCGTTGTAACTCAAACGGACTGATACCGTTAGAAAGTCAATGAAATGTAGTTTTTGAAACTGTCTCTATTTCTTCAGCGCGCGCTAACGGCTAGGATTGGTCCCACAGTAAAAAATGACTTATTTATCTAAATTTTTAAATAAAGCGCTACCACAGCGCCCAGTGTAATTGCTGAGTTCCAGCAATCATGTCAAATTAAGAAGAATGTTATTTCTTGGAGTCCAATTGTCTCATTTATCACATTTATAAGGTCAAAGTCCAAAATCAGTTCAATTAAGTCCCACAGTCAATCGTTTCACTGTTAAAAGCGATGCAACCTAGTAATATCAGAAAAATATCGCTAAATACATGTTGGTACGAATATGTGACGCAACCGTTGTAACTCAAACGGACTGATACCGTTAGAAAGTCAATGAAATGTAGTTTTTGAAACTGTCTCTATTTCTTCAGCGCGCGCTAACGGCTAGGATTGGTCCCACAGTAAAAAATGACTTATTTATCTAAATTTTTAAATAAAGCGCTACCACAGCGCCCAGTGTAATTGCTGAGTTCCAGCAATCATGTCAAATTAAGAAGAATGTTATTTCTTGGAGTCCAATTGTCTCATTTATCACATTTATAAGGTCAAAGTCCAAAATCAGTTCAATTAAGTCCCACAGTCAATCGTTTCACTGTTAAAAGCGATGCAACCTAGTAATATCAGAAAAATATCGCTAAATACATGTTGGTACGAATATGTGACGCAACCGTTGTAACTCAAACGGACTGATACCGTTAGAAAGTCAATGAAATGTAGTTTTTGAAACTGTCTCTATTTCTTCAGCGCGCGCTAACGGCTAGGATTGGTCCCACAGTAAAAAATGACTTATTTATCTAAATTTTTAAATAAAGCGCTACCACAGCGCCCAGTGTAATTGCTGAGTTCCAGCAATCATGTCAAATTAAGAAGAATGTTATTTCTTGGAGTCCAATTGTCTCATTTATCACATTTATAAGGTCAAAGTCCAAAATCAGTTCAATTAAGTCCCACAGTCAATCGTTTCACTGTTAAAAGCGATGCAACCTAGTAATATCAGAAAAATATCGCTAAATACATGTTGGTACGAATATGTGACGCAACCGTTGTAACTCAAACGGACTGATACCGTTAGAAAGTCAATGAAATGTAGTTTTTGAAACTGTCTCTATTTCTTCAGCGCGCGCTAACGGCTAGGATTGGTCCCACAGTAAAAAATGACTTATTTATCTAAATTTTTAAATAAAGCGCTACCACAGCGCCCAGTGTAATTGCTGAGTTCCAGCAATCATGTCAAATTAAGAAGAATGTTATTTCTTGGAGTCCAATTGTCTCATTTATCACATTTATAAGGTCAAAGTCCAAAATCAGTTCAATTAAGTCCCACAGTCAATCGTTTCACTGTTAAAAGCGATGCAACCTAGTAATATCAGAAAAATATCGCTAAATACATGTTGGTACGAATATGTGACGCAACCGTTGTAACTCAAACGGACTGATACCGTTAGAAAGTCAATGAAATGTAGTTTTTGAAACTGTCTCTATTTCTTCAGCGCGCGCTAACGGCTAGGATTGGTCCCACAGTAAAAAATGACTTATTTATCTAAATTTTTAAATAAAGCGCTACCACAGCGCCCAGTGTAATTGCTGAGTTCCAGCAATCATGTCAAATTAAGAAGAATGTTATTTCTTGGAGTCCAATTGTCTCATTTATCACATTTATAAGGTCAAAGTCCAAAATCAGTTCAATTAAGTCCCACAGTCAATCGTTTCACTGTTAAAAGCGATGCAACCTAGTAATATCAGAAAAATATCGCTAAATACATGTTGGTACGAATATGTGACGCAACCGTTGTAACTCAAACGGACTGATACCGTTAGAAAGTCAATGAAATGTAGTTTTTGAAACTGTCTCTATTTCTTCAGCGCGCGCTAACGGCTAGGATTGGTCCCACAGTAAAAAATGACTTATTTATCTAAATTTTTAAATAAAGCGCTACCACAGCGCCCAGTGTAATTGCTGAGTTCCAGCAATCATGTCAAATTAAGAAGAATGTTATTTCTTGGAGTCCAATTGTCTCATTTATCACATTTATAAGGTCAAAGTCCAAAATCAGTTCAATTAAGTCCCACAGTCAATCGTTTCACTGTTAAAAGCGATGCAACCTAGTAATATCAGAAAAATATCGCTAAATACATGTTGGTACGAATATGTGACGCAACCGTTGTAACTCAAACGGACTGATACCGTTAGAAAGTCAATGAAATGTAGTTTTTGAAACTGTCTCTATTTCTTCAGCGCGCGCTAACGGCTAGGATTGGTCCCACAGTAAAAAATGACTTATTTATCTAAATTTTTAAATAAAGCGCTACCACAGCGCCCAGTGTAATTGCTGAGTTCCAGCAATCATGTCAAATTAAGAAGAATGTTATTTCTTGGAGTCCAATTGTCTCATTTATCACATTTATAAGGTCAAAGTCCAAAATCAGTTCAATTAAGTCCCACAGTCAATCGTTTCACTGTTAAAAGCGATGCAACCTAGTAATATCAGAAAAATATCGCTAAATACATGTTGGTACGAATATGTGACGCAACCGTTGTAACTCAAACGGACTGATACCGTTAGAAAGTCAATGAAATGTAGTTTTTGAAACTGTCTCTATTTCTTCAGCGCGCGCTAACGGCTAGGATTGGTCCCACAGTAAAAAATGACTTATTTATCTAAATTTTTAAATAAAGCGCTACCACAGCGCCCAGTGTAATTGCTGAGTTCCAGCAATCATGTCAAATTAAGAAGAATGTTATTTCTTGGAGTCCAATTGTCTCATTTATCACATTTATAAGGTCAAAGTCCAAAATCAGTTCAATTAAGTCCCACAGTCAATCGTTTCACTGTTAAAAGCGATGCAACCTAGTAATATCAGAAAAATATCGCTAAATACATGTTGGTACGAATATGTGACGCAACCGTTGTAACTCAAACGGACTGATACCGTTAGAAAGTCAATGAAATGTAGTTTTTGAAACTGTCTCTATTTCTTCAGCGCGCGCTAACGGCTAGGATTGGTCCCACAGTAAAAAATGACTTATTTATCTAAATTTTTAAATAAAGCGCTACCACAGCGCCCAGTGTAATTGCTGAGTTCCAGCAATCATGTCAAATTAAGAAGAATGTTATTTCTTGGAGTCCAATTGTCTCATTTATCACATTTATAAGGTCAAAGTCCAAAATCAGTTCAATTAAGTCCCACAGTCAATCGTTTCACTGTTAAAAGCGATGCAACCTAGTAATATCAGAAAAATATCGCTAAATACATGTTGGTACGAATATGTGACGCAACCGTTGTAACTCAAACGGACTGATACCGTTAGAAAGTCAATGAAATGTAGTTTTTGAAACTGTCTCTATTTCTTCAGCGCGCGCTAACGGCTAGGATTGGTCCCACAGTAAAAAATGACTTATTTATCTAAATTTTTAAATAAAGCGCTACCACAGCGCCCAGTGTAATTGCTGAGTTCCAGCAATCATGTCAAATTAAGAAGAATGTTATTTCTTGGAGTCCAATTGTCTCATTTATCACATTTATAAGGTCAAAGTCCAAAATCAGTTCAATTAAGTCCCACAGTCAATCGTTTCACTGTTAAAAGCGATGCAACCTAGTAATATCAGAAAAATATCGCTAAATACATGTTGGTACGAATATGTGACGCAACCGTTGTAACTCAAACGGACTGATACCGTTAGAAAGTCAATGAAATGTAGTTTTTGAAACTGTCTCTATTTCTTCAGCGCGCGCTAACGGCTAGGATTGGTCCCACAGTAAAAAATGACTTATTTATCTAAATTTTTAAATAAAGCGCTACCACAGCGCCCAGTGTAATTGCTGAGTTCCAGCAATCATGTCAAATTAAGAAGAATGTTATTTCTTGGAGTCCAATTGTCTCATTTATCACATTTATAAGGTCAAAGTCCAAAATCAGTTCAATTAAGTCCCACAGTCAATCGTTTCACTGTTAAAAGCGATGCAACCTAGTAATATCAGAAAAATATCGCTAAATACATGTTGGTACGAATATGTGACGCAACCGTTGTAACTCAAACGGACTGATACCGTTAGAAAGTCAATGAAATGTAGTTTTTGAAACTGTCTCTATTTCTTCAGCGCGCGCTAACGGCTAGGATTGGTCCCACAGTAAAAAATGACTTATTTATCTAAATTTTTAAATAAAGCGCTACCACAGCGCCCAGTGTAATTGCTGAGTTCCAGCAATCATGTCAAATTAAGAAGAATGTTATTTCTTGGAGTCCAATTGTCTCATTTATCACATTTATAAGGTCAAAGTCCAAAATCAGTTCAATTAAGTCCCACAGTCAATCGTTTCACTGTTAAAAGCGATGCAACCTAGTAATATCAGAAAAATATCGCTAAATACATGTTGGTACGAATATGTGACGCAACCGTTGTAACTCAAACGGACTGATACCGTTAGAAAGTCAATGAAATGTAGTTTTTGAAACTGTCTCTATTTCTTCAGCGCGCGCTAACGGCTAGGATTGGTCCCACAGTAAAAAATGACTTATTTATCTAAATTTTTAAATAAAGCGCTACCACAGCGCCCAGTGTAATTGCTGAGTTCCAGCAATCATGTCAAATTAAGAAGAATGTTATTTCTTGGAGTCCAATTGTCTCATTTATCACATTTATAAGGTCAAAGTCCAAAATCAGTTCAATTAAGTCCCACAGTCAATCGTTTCACTGTTAAAAGCGATGCAACCTAGTAATATCAGAAAAATATCGCTAAATACATGTTGGTACGAATATGTGACGCAACCGTTGTAACTCAAACGGACTGATACCGTTAGAAAGTCAATGAAATGTAGTTTTTGAAACTGTCTCTATTTCTTCAGCGCGCGCTAACGGCTAGGATTGGTCCCACAGTAAAAAATGACTTATTTATCTAAATTTTTAAATAAAGCGCTACCACAGCGCCCAGTGTAATTGCTGAGTTCCAGCAATCATGTCAAATTAAGAAGAATGTTATTTCTTGGAGTCCAATTGTCTCATTTATCACATTTATAAGGTCAAAGTCCAAAATCAGTTCAATTAAGTCCCACAGTCAATCGTTTCACTGTTAAAAGCGATGCAACCTAGTAA
The DNA here is from genome assembly GCA_030067915.1 of Hydractinia echinata. Lineage (NCBI taxonomy): Eukaryota > Metazoa > Cnidaria > Hydrozoa > Anthoathecata > Hydractiniidae > Hydractinia > Hydractinia echinata. The sequence goes on along the minus strand of JASGCC010003027.1, from coordinate 3,303 downwards.
TATCAGAAAAATATCGCTAAATACATGTTGGTACGAATATGTGACGCAACCGTTGTAACTCAAACGGACTGATACCGTTAGAAAGTCAATGAAATGTAGTTTTTGAAACTGTCTCTATTTCTTCAGCGCGCGCTAACGGCTAGGATTGGTCCCACAGTAAAAAATGACTTATTTATCTAAATTTTTAAATAAAGCGCTACCACAGCGCCCAGTGTAATTGCTGAGTTCCAGCAATCATGTCAAATTAAGAAGAATGTTATTTCTTGGAGTCCAATTGTCTCATTTATCACATTTATAAGGTCAAAGTCCAAAATCAGTTCAATTAAGTCCCACAGTCAATCGTTTCACTGTTAAAAGCGATGCAACCTAGTAATATCAGAAAAATATCGCTAAATACATGTTGGTACGAATATGTGACGCAACCGTTGTAACTCAAACGGACTGATACCGTTAGAAAGTCAATGAAATGTAGTTTTTGAAACTGTCTCTATTTCTTCAGCGCGCGCTAACGGCTAGGATTGGTCCCACAGTAAAAAATGACTTATTTATCTAAATTTTTAAATAAAGCGCTACCACAGCGCCCAGTGTAATTGCTGAGTTCCAGCAATCATGTCAAATTAAGAAGAATGTTATTTCTTGGAGTCCAATTGTCTCATTTATCACATTTATAAGGTCAAAGTCCAAAATCAGTTCAATTAAGTCCCACAGTCAATCGTTTCACTGTTAAAAGCGATGCAACCTAGTAATATCAGAAAAATATCGCTAAATACATGTTGGTACGAATATGTGACGCAACCGTTGTAACTCAAACGGACTGATACCGTTAGAAAGTCAATGAAATGTAGTTTTTGAAACTGTCTCTATTTCTTCAGCGCGCGCTAACGGCTAGGATTGGTCCCACAGTAAAAAATGACTTATTTATCTAAATTTTTAAATAAAGCGCTACCACAGCGCCCAGTGTAATTGCTGAGTTCCAGCAATCATGTCAAATTAAGAAGAATGTTATTTCTTGGAGTCCAATTGTCTCATTTATCACATTTATAAGGTCAAAGTCCAAAATCAGTTCAATTAAGTCCCACAGTCAATCGTTTCACTGTTAAAAGCGATGCAACCTAGTAATATCAGAAAAATATCGCTAAATACATGTTGGTACGAATATGTGACGCAACCGTTGTAACTCAAACGGACTGATACCGTTAGAAAGTCAATGAAATGTAGTTTTTGAAACTGTCTCTATTTCTTCAGCGCGCGCTAACGGCTAGGATTGGTCCCACAGTAAAAAATGACTTATTTATCTAAATTTTTAAATAAAGCGCTACCACAGCGCCCAGTGTAATTGCTGAGTTCCAGCAATCATGTCAAATTAAGAAGAATGTTATTTCTTGGAGTCCAATTGTCTCATTTATCACATTTATAAGGTCAAAGTCCAAAATCAGTTCAATTAAGTCCCACAGTCAATCGTTTCACTGTTAAAAGCGATGCAACCTAGTAATATCAGAAAAATATCGCTAAATACATGTTGGTACGAATATGTGACGCAACCGTTGTAACTCAAACGGACTGATACCGTTAGAAAGTCAATGAAATGTAGTTTTTGAAACTGTCTCTATTTCTTCAGCGCGCGCTAACGGCTAGGATTGGTCCCACAGTAAAAAATGACTTATTTATCTAAATTTTTAAATAAAGCGCTACCACAGCGCCCAGTGTAATTGCTGAGTTCCAGCAATCATGTCAAATTAAGAAGAATGTTATTTCTTGGAGTCCAATTGTCTCATTTATCACATTTATAAGGTCAAAGTCCAAAATCAGTTCAATTAAGTCCCACAGTCAATCGTTTCACTGTTAAAAGCGATGCAACCTAGTAATATCAGAAAAATATCGCTAAATACATGTTGGTACGAATATGTGACGCAACCGTTGTAACTCAAACGGACTGATACCGTTAGAAAGTCAATGAAATGTAGTTTTTGAAACTGTCTCTATTTCTTCAGCGCGCGCTAACGGCTAGGATTGGTCCCACAGTAAAAAATGACTTATTTATCTAAATTTTTAAATAAAGCGCTACCACAGCGCCCAGTGTAATTGCTGAGTTCCAGCAATCATGTCAAATTAAGAAGAATGTTATTTCTTGGAGTCCAATTGTCTCATTTATCACATTTATAAGGTCAAAGTCCAAAATCAGTTCAATTAAGTCCCACAGTCAATCGTTTCACTGTTAAAAGCGATGCAACCTAGTAATATCAGAAAAATATCGCTAAATACATGTTGGTACGAATATGTGACGCAACCGTTGTAACTCAAACGGACTGATACCGTTAGAAAGTCAATGAAATGTAGTTTTTGAAACTGTCTCTATTTCTTCAGCGCGCGCTAACGGCTAGGATTGGTCCCACAGTAAAAAATGACTTATTTATCTAAATTTTTAAATAAAGCGCTACCACAGCGCCCAGTGTAATTGCTGAGTTCCAGCAATCATGTCAAATTAAGAAGAATGTTATTTCTTGGAGTCCAATTGTCTCATTTATCACATTTATAAGGTCAAAGTCCAAAATCAGTTCAATTAAGTCCCACAGTCAATCGTTTCACTGTTAAAAGCGATGCAACCTAGTAATATCAGAAAAATATCGCTAAATACATGTTGGTACGAATATGTGACGCAACCGTTGTAACTCAAACGGACTGATACCGTTAGAAAGTCAATGAAATGTAGTTTTTGAAACTGTCTCTATTTCTTCAGCGCGCGCTAACGGCTAGGATTGGTCCCACAGTAAAAAATGACTTATTTATCTAAATTTTTAAATAAAGCGCTACCACAGCGCCCAGTGTAATTGCTGAGTTCCAGCAATCATGTCAAATTAAGAAGAATGTTATTTCTTGGAGTCCAATTGTCTCATTTATCACATTTATAAGGTCAAAGTCCAAAATCAGTTCAATTAAGTCCCACAGTCAATCGTTTCACTGTTAAAAGCGATGCAACCTAGTAATATCAGAAAAATATCGCTAAATACATGTTGGTACGAATATGTGACGCAACCGTTGTAACTCAAACGGACTGATACCGTTAGAAAGTCAATGAAATGTAGTTTTGAAACACTGAGGCTGTCTCCTACATAATTTTTGACAAGTCAGGTGTGTGAACCGTTCCAGCGCGCTTGGCCTAGGTAGGGATTTTTCAGGTGTGGTTTGGTGTCCTCTACAAAGTAGTAATAAAAGATTAAGACTTTTATTTATATCTAAATTTTATTAATAAGCGACATACCACAGCGTACAGTTGTATCGCTTGAGCTTTCCAGCATCTCTCTC